>JAFDVH010000263.1:0-13173 GCA_019176425.1 Megalops atlanticus | reverse complement strand
AAAAGGATTTTTAGTGCAGATAATCACTCAACACAGAGTTTCCGGGAAAAAGGCCAGAAAAGCTCTCAAATGCATTTTCAGAGTCCAAAATTGATTTACTGCAGATATTCACTCAACAGAGAGTTTCCACTGGAAAATGCCAAAACTTCTCAGAAGCACTTTCTGAGTCCAAAACAGTGATTCTTCGTGCATATATGCACTAACACAGAGTTTCCACGGGAAGGCCAGAAATGTCTCTAATGCACTTTTAGAGTCCAAAATGATTCTTACTGCAGATAATCTCTCAACATAGAGGTTCCGGGGGAAGGCTAAAACGCCTCAAAAGCACTTTCAGCGCCCAAAAAAGTGATCCTTAGTGCAGATATTAACTAAGACAGAGTTTCCTGGAGAAGGCCAGAAACTCTCTCAAAGCACAGATATTCACCAACACAGAGTTTCCACTGAAGGCCAGAAATGCTCTCAAATGCACTTTCAGAGTCCAAAAAGTGATTCTTACTGCAAATATTCACTCAACACAGACTTTTCACTGGAAGGCCAGAAAACGCTCTCAAATGCACTTTCAGAGTCCAAAAAGTGATTCTTAGTGCAGATATTCACTCAACACAGAGTTTCCAGTGGAAGGCCAGAAACGCTCTCAAATGCACTTTCTGAGTCCAAAAAGTGATTCTTAGTGCAGATATTCACTCAACACAGAGTTTCCACTGAAGGCCAGAAACGCTTCAAATGCATTTTCAGAGTCCAAAAAGTGATTCTTAGTGCAGATATTCACTCAACACAGAGTTTTCACTGAAGGCCAGAAACGCTCCCAAATGCATTTTCAGAGTCCAAAAAGTGATTCTTAGTGCAAATATTCACTCAACACAGAGTTTCCAGTAAAGGGCCAGAAACGCCTCAAATGCACTTTCTGAGTCCAAAAAGTGATTCTTACTGCAGATATTCACTCAACACAGAGTTTCCACTGGAAGGCCAGAAACGCTCTCAAATGCACTTTCAGAGTCCAAAAGTGATTCTTACTGCAGATATTCACTCAACACAGAGTTTCCACTGGAAGGCCAGAAATGCTCAAATGCACTTTCAGAGTCCAAAAAGTGATTCTTAGTGCAGATATTCACTCAACACAGAGTTTCCAGTAAAAGGCCAGAAACGCCTCAAAAGCACTTTCTGAGTCCAAAAAGTGATTCTTAGTGCAGATATTCACTAACACAGAGTTTCCACTGGAAGGCCAGAAACGCTCTCAAATGCACTTTCAGAGTCCAAAAAGTGATTCTTACTGCAAATATTCACTCAACACAGACTTTTCACTGGAAGGCCAGAAACGCTCTCAAAAGCACTTTTTAGAGTCCAAAAAAGTGATTCTTAGTGCAGATATTCACTCAACACAGAGTTTCCACTGAAAGGCCAGAAACGCTCTCAAATGCACTTTCAGAGTCCAAAAAGTGATTCTTAGTGCAGATATTCACTCAACACAGAGTTTCCACTGAAAGGCCAGAAACGCTCTCAAATGCATTTTCAGAGTCCAAAAATTGATTCTTACTGCAAATATTCACTCAACACAGAGTTTCCACTGAAGGCCAGAAACGCTCTCAAATGCACTTTCAGAGTCCAAAAAATTGATTCTTACTGCAGATATTCACTCAACACAGAGTTTCCAGTAGAAGGCCAGAAACGCTCAAATGCACTTTCAGAGTCCAAAAAGTGATTCTTAGTGCAGATATTCACTCAACACAGAGTTTCCAGTAAAGGGCCAGAAACGCTCTCAAATGCACTTTCAGAGTCCAAAAAGTGATTCTTACTGCAGATATTCACTCAACACAGAGTTTCCACTGAAGGCCAGAAATGCTCTCAAATGCACTTTCAGAGTCCAAAAAGTGATTCTTAGTGCAGATATTCACTCAACACAGAGTTTCCACTGAAAGGCCAGAAACGCTCTCAAATGCACTTTCAGAGTCCAAAAATTGATTCTTACTGCAAATATTCACTCAACACAGAGTTTCCACTGGAAGGCCAGAAACGCTCTCAAATGCACTTTCAGAGTCCAAAAGTGATTCTTAGTGCAGATATTCACTCAACACAGAGTTTCCAGTAAAAGGCCAGAAACGCTCTCAAATGCATTTTCAGAGTCCAAAAAGTGATTCTTACTGCAGATATTCACTCAACACAGAGTTTCCAGTGGAAGGCCAGAAACGCCTCAAATGCACTTTCAGAGTCCAAAAATTGATTCTTACTGCAGATATTCACTCAACACAGAGTTTCCACTGAAAGGCCAGAAATGCTCTCAAATGCACTTTCAGAGTCCAAAAAGTGATTCTTAGTGCAGATATTCACTCAACACAGAGTTTCACTGGAAGGCCAGAAACGCTCTCAAATGCACTTTCAGAGTCCAAAAAGTGATTCTTAGTGCAGATATTCACTCAACACAGAGTTTCCACTGAAGGCCAGAAACGCTCTCAAATGCACTTTCAGAGTCCAAAAAGTGATTCTTAGTGCAGATATTCACTCAACACAGAGTTTTCACTAAAAGGCCAGAAACGCTCTCAAATGCATTTTCAGAGTCCAAAAAGTGATTCTTAGTGCAGATATTCACTCAACACAGAGTTTCCACTGGAAGGCCAGAAACGCTCTCAAATGCACTTTCAGAGTCCAAAAAAGTGATTCTTAGTGCAGATATTCACTCAACACAGAGTTTCCAGTAAAAGGCCAGAACGCTTCAAAATGCATTTTCAGAGTCCAAAAAAGTGATTCTTACTGCAGATATTCACTCAACACAGAGTTTCCAGTGAAAGGCCAGAAACGCTCTCAAATGCACTTTCAGAGTCCAAAAAGTGATTCTTAGTGCAGATATTCACTCAACACAGAGTTTCCACTGAAGGCCAGAAACGCCTCAAATGCACTTTCAGAGTCCAAAAAGTGATTCTTAGTGCAGATATTCACTCAACACAGAGTTTCCACTGAAAGGCCAGAAACGCTCTCAAATGCACTTTCAGAGTCCAAAAAGTGATTCTTACTGCAGATATTCACTCAACACAGAGTTTCCAGTAAAAGGCCAGAAACGCTCTCAGAAGCACTTTCAGAGTCCAAAAAGTGATTCTTAGTGCAGATATTCACTCAACACAGAGTTTCCACTGAAGGCCAGAAACGCTCTCAAATGCACTTTCAGAGTCCAAAAAGTGATTCTTAGTGCAGATATTCACTCAACACAGAGTTTTCACTGAAGGCCAGAAACGCTCTCAAATGCACTTTCTGAGTCCAAAAAGTGATTCTTAGTGCAGATATTCACTCAACACAGAGTTTCCACTGAAGGCCAGAAACGCTCTCAAATGCACTTTCAGAGTCCAAAAAGTGATTCTTAGTGCAGATATTCACTCAACACAGAGTTTCCAGTAAAAGGCCAGAAACGCTCTCAAATGCACTTTCAGAGTCCAAAAATTGATTCTTACTGCAGATATTCACTCAACACAGAGTTTCCACTGGAAGGCCAGAAATGCTCTCAAAAGCACTTTTAGAGTCCAAAAATTGATTCTTACTGCAGATATTCACTCAACACAGAGTTTCCACTGAAAGGCCAGAAACGCTCTCAAATGCACTTTCTGAGTCCAAAAAGTGATTCTTAGTGCAGATATTCACTCAACACAGAGTTTCCACTGAAGGCCAGAAACGCTCTCAAATGCACTTTCAGAGTCCAAAAAGTGATTCTTAGTGCAGATATTCACTCAACACAGAGTTTCCACTAAAAGGCCAGAAACGCTCTCAAATGCACTTTCAGAGTCCAAAAAGTGATTCTTAGTGCAGATATTCACTCAACACAGAGTTTCCACTGAAAGGCCAGAAACGCTCTCAAATGCACTTTCAGAGTCCAAAAAAGTGATTCTTACTGCAGATATTCACTCAACACAGAGTTTCCACTGAAGGCCAGAAACGCTCTCAAATGCACTTTCAGAGTCCAAAAAGTGATTCTTAGTGCAGATATTCACTCAACACAGAGTTTCCACTGAAAGGCCAGAAACGCTCTCAAATGCACTTTCAGAGTCCAAAAAGTGATTCTTAGTGCAGATATTCACTCAACACAGAGTTTCCAGTGGAAGGCCAGAAACGCTCTCAAATGCACTTTCAGAGTCCAAAAAGTGATTCTTAGTGCAGATATTCACTCAACACAGAGTTTCCACTGGAAGGCCAGAAACGCTCTCAAATGCACTTTCAGAGTCCAAAAATTGATTCTTAGTGCAGATATTCACTCAACACAGAGTTTCCACTGGAAGGCCAGAAACGCTTCAAATGCACTTTCAGAGTCCAAAAATTGATTCTTACTGCAAATATTCACTCAACACAGAGTTTCCACTGGAAGGCCAGAAACGCTCTCAAATGCACTTTCAGAGTCCAAAAATTGATTCTTACTGCAGATATTCACTCAACACAGAGTTTCCAGTAAAAGGCCAGAAACGCCTCTCAAATGCACTTTCAGAGTCCAAAAATTGATTCTTACTGCAGATATTCACTCAACACAGAGTTTCCAGTGGAAGGCCAGAAATGCTCTCAAATGCATTTTCAGAGTCCAAAAATTGATTCTTACTGCAGATATTCACTCAACACAGAGTTTCCACTGGAAGGCCAGAAATGCTCTCAAAATGCACTTTCAGAGTCCAAAAAAATTGATTCTTAGTGCAGATATTCACTCAACACAGAGTTTCCACTAAAAGGCCAGAAACGCTCTCAAATGCACTTTCAGAGTCCAAAAAGTGATTCTTAGTGCAGATATTCACTCAACACAGAGTTTCCACTGAAGGCCAGAAACGCTCTCAAATGCACTTTCAGAGTCCAAAAAAGTGATTCTTAGTGCAGATATTCACTCAACACAGAGTTTCCACTGGAAGGCCAGAAACTCTCAAATGCACTTTCAGAGTCCAAAAAGTTGATTCTTAGTGCAGATATTCACTCAACACAGAGTTTCCACTGGAAGGCCAGAAACGCTCTCAAATGCACTTTCAGAGTCCAAAAAGTGATTCTTAGTGCAGATATTCACTCAACACAGAGTTTCCACTGGAAGGCCAGAAACGCTCTCAAAAGCACTTTTCAGAGTCCAAAAATTGATTCTTAGTGCAGATATTCACTCAACACAGAGTTTCCAGTAAAAGGCCAGAAACGCTCTCAAATGCATTTTCAGAGTCCAAAAATTGATTCTTACTGCAGATATTCACTCAACACAGAGTTTCCTGGAAGGCCAGAAACGCTCTCAAATGCACTTTCAGAGTCCAAAAATTGATTCTTACTGCAGATATTCACTCAACACAGAGTTTCCACTGAAGGCCAGAAACGCTCTCAAATGCACTTTCAGAGTCCAAAAAAGTTGATTCTTACTGCAAATATTCACTCAACACAGAGTTTCCACTGAAGGCCAGAAACGCCTCAAATGCACTTTCAGAGTCCAAAAAGTGATTCTTAGTGCAGATATTCACTCAACACAGAGTTTCCACTGGAAGGCCAGAAACGCTCTCAAATGCACTTTCAGAGTCCAAAAAAGTGATTCTTAGTGCAAATATTCACTCAACACAGAGTTTCCAGTAAAAGGCCAGAAACTCTCTCTCAAATGCACTTTCAGAGTCCAAAAAGTGATTCTTAGTGCAGATATTCACTCAACACAGAGTTTCCAGTGGAAGGCCAGAAACGCTCTCAAATGCATTTTCAGAGTCCAAAAATTGATTCTTACTGCAAATATTCACTCAACACAGAGTTTCCACTGAAGGCCAGAAACGCTCTCAAATGCACTTTCAGAGTCCAAAAAGTGATTCTTAGTGCAGATATTCACTCAACACAGAGTTTCCAGTAAAAGGCCAGAAACGCTCTCAAATGCATTTTCAGAGTCCAAAAATTGATTCTTACTGCAAATATTCACTCAACACAGAGTTTCCACTGGAAGGCCAGAAACGCTCTCAAATGCACTTTCAGAGTCCAAAAAGTGATTCTTAGTGCAGATATTCACTCAACACAGAGTTTCCACTGGAAGGCCAGAAACGCTCTCAAATGCACTTTCAGAGTCCAAAAAAAGTGATTCTTAGTGCAGATATTCACTCAACACAGAGTTTCCACTGGAAGGCCAGAAACGCTCTCAAATGCACTTTCAGAGTCCAAAAAGTGATTCTTAGTGCAGATATTCACTCAACACAGAGTTTCCAGTAAAGGCCAGAAACGCTCTCAAATGCACTTTCAGAGTCCAAAAAGTGATTCTTAGTGCAGATATTCACTCAACACAGAGTTTCCACTAAAGGCCAGAAACGCTCTCAAATGCACTTTCAGAGTCCAAAAAGTGATTCTTAGTGCAGATATTCACTCAACACAGAGTTTCCAGTGGAAGGCCAGAAACGAAATGCACTTTCAGAGTCCAAAAATTGATTTTACTGCAGATATTCACTCAACACAGAGTTTCACTGGAAGGCCAGAAACGCTTAAAAGCACTTTCAGAGTCCAAAAATTGATTCTACTGCAGATATTCACTCAACACAGACTTTTCACTGGAAGGCCAGAAACGCTCTCAAATGCACTTTCAGAGTCCAAAAAAAGGATTCTTAGTGCAGATATTCACTCAACACAGAGTTTCCACTGAAGGCCAGAAACGCTCTCAAATGCACTTTTCAGAGTCCAAAAAGTGATTCTTACTGCAAATATTCACTCAACACAGAGTTTCCACTGGAAGGCCAGAAATGCTCTCAAATGCACTTTCTGAGTCCAAAAATTGATTCTTAGTGCAGATATTCACTCAACACAGAGTTTCCAGTGAAAGGCCAGAAACGCTCTCAAATGCACTTTCAGAGTCCAAAAATTGATTCTTACTGCAAATATTCACTAACACAGAGTTTCCACTGGAAGGCCAGAAATGCTCAAATGCACTTTCAGAGTCCAAAAAGTGATTCTTAGTGCAAATATTCACTCAACACAGAGTTTCCACGGAAGGCCAGAAACGCTCTCAAATGCACTTTCTGAGTCCAAAAATTGATTCTTACTGCAGATATTCACTCAACACAGAGTTTCCACTGGAAGGCCAGAAATGCTCTCAAATGCACTTTCAGAGTCCAAAAAGTTGATTCTTACTGCAGATATTCACTCAACACAGAGTTTCCACTGAAAGGCCAGAAACGCTCTCAAATGCACTTTCAGAGTCCAAAAAGTGATTCTTAGTGCAGATATTCACTCAACACAGAGTTTCCACTAAAAGGCCAGAAACGCTCTCAAATGCACTTTCAGAGTCCAAAAAAGTGATTCTTACTGCAGATATTCACTCAACACAGAGTTTCCACTGAAGGCCAGAAACGCTCTCAAAAGCACTTTCTGAGTCCAAAAAGTGATTCTTAGTGCAGATATTCACTCAACACAGAGTTTCCAGTGAAAGGCCAGAAACGCTCTCAAATGCACTTTCAGAGTCCAAAAATTGATTCTTACTGCAAATATTCACTCAACACAGAGTTTTCACTGAAGGCCAGAAACGCTCTCAAATGCACTTTCTGAGTCCAAAAAGTGATTCTTAGTGCAGATATTCACTCAACACAGAGTTTCCAGTGAAGGCCAGAAACGCTCTCAAATGCATTTTCAGAGTCCAAAAATTGATTCTTACTGCAAATATTCACTCAACACAGAGTTTTCACTGAAGGCCAGAAACGCTCTCAAATGCACTTTCAGAGTCCAAAAGTGATTCTTAGTGCAGATATTCACTCAACACAGAGTTTCCACTGAAGGCCAGAAACGCTCTCAAATGCACTTTCAGAGTCCAAAAAGTGATTCTTAGTGCAGATATTCACTCAACACAGAGTTTCCACTGAAAGGCCAGAAACGCTCTCAAATGCACTTTCAGAGTCCAAAAATTGATTCTTAGTGCAAATATTCACTCAACACAGAGTTTCCACTGGAAGGCCAGAAACGCTCTCAAATGCACTTTCAGAGTCCAAAAGTTGATTCTTACTGCAAATATTCACTCAACACAGAGTTTCACTGGAAGGCCAGAAACGCTCAAATGCACTTTTCAGAGTCCAAAAAATTGATTCTTAGTGCAGATATTCACTCAACACAGACTTTCACTGGAAGGCCAGAAACGCTCTCAAATGCACTTTCAGAGTCCAAAAAATTGATTCTTAGTGCAGATATTCACTCAACACAGAGTTTCCACTGGAAGGCCAGAAATGCTCTCAAATGCACTTTCAGAGTCCAAAAAAATTGATTCTTACTGCAGATATTCACTCAACACAGAGTTTCACTGGAAGGCCAGAAACGCTCTCAAATGCACTTTCAGAGTCCAAAAAGTGATTCTTAGTGCAGATATTCACTCAACACAGAGTTTCCACTGGAAGGCCAGAAACGCTCTCAAATGCACTTTCAGAGTCCAAAAATTGATTCTTAGTGCAGATATTCACTCAACACAGAGTTTCCACTGAAGGCCAGAAACGCTCAAATGCACTTTTCAGAGTCCAAAAAGTGATTCTTAGTGCAGATATTCACTCAACACAGAGTTTTCACTGAAGGCCAGAAACGCTCTCAAATGCACTTTCAGAGTCCAAAAAGTGATTCTTAGTGCAGATATTCACTCAACACAGAGTTTCCAGTGAAGGCCAGAAACGCTCTCAAATGCACTTTCAGAGTCCAAAATTGATTCTTAGTGCAAATATTCACTCAACACAGAGTTTCCACTGGAAGGCCAGAAACGCTCTCAAATGCACTTTCAGAGTCCAAAAAGTGATTCTTACTGCAGATATTCACTCAACACAGAGTTTCCACTGAAAGGCCAGAAACGCTCTCAAATGCACTTTCAGAGTCCAAAAAGTGATTCTTAGTGCAGATATTCACTCAACACAGAGTTTCCACTGGAAGGCCAGAAACGCTCTCAAAGAAGCACTTTCAGAGTCCAAAAAGTGATTCTTAGTGCAGATATTCACTCAACACAGAGTTTTCACTGAAAGGCCAGAAACGCCTCAAAAGCACTTTCAGAGTCCAAAAAGTGATTCTTAGTGCAAATATTCACTCAACACAGAGTTTCCACTGGAAGGCCAGAAACGCTCTCAAATGCACTTTCTGAGTCCAAAAAGTGATTCTTAGTGCAGATATTCACTCAACACAGAGTTTCCAGTGAAAGGCCAGAAACGCCCAAATGCACTTTCAGAGTCCAAAAAGTGATTCTTAGTGCAGATATTCACTCAACACAGAGTTTCCACTGGAAGGCCAGAAACGCTCTCAAATGCACTTTCAGAGTCCAAAAAGTGATTCTTAGTGCAGATATTCACTCAACACAGAGTTTCCACTGAAGGCCAGAAACGCTCTCAAATGCACTTTCAGAGTCCAAAAAGTGATTCTTAGTGCAGATATTCACTCAACACAGAGTTTCCACTGGAAGGCCAGAAACGCTCTCAAATGCACTTTCAGAGTCCAAAAAATTGATTCTTACTGCAAATATTCACTCAACACAGAGTTTCCACTGAAAAGGCCAGAAACGCTCTCAAATGCACTTTCAGAGTCCAAAAAAGTGATTCTTAGTGCAGATATTCACTCAACACAGAGTTTCCAGTGAAAGGCCAGAAACGCTCTCAAATGCATTTTCAGAGTCCAAAAAATTGATTCTTAGTGCAGATATTCACTCAACACAGAGTTTCCACTGAAGGCCAGAAACGCTCTCAAATGCACTTTCTGAGTCCAAAAAGTGATTCTTAGTGCAGATATTCACTCAACACAGAGTTTCCAGTAAAAGGCCAGAAACGCTCTCAAATGCATTTTCAGAGTCCAAAAATTGATTCTTACTGCAAATATTCACTCAACACAGACTTTTCACTGAAGGCCAGAAACGCTCTCAAATGCACTTTCAGAGTCCAAAAAGTGATTCTTAGTGCAGATATTCACTCAACACAGAGTTTCCACTGAAGGCCAGAAACGCTCTCAAAAGCACTTTCAGAGTCCAAAAAGTGATTCTTAGTGCAGATATTCACTCAACACAGAGTTTCCACTGAAGGCCAGAAACGCTCAAAATGCACTTTCAGAGTCCAAAAAGTGATTCTTAGTGCAGATATTCACTCAACACAGAGTTTCCAGTAAAAGGCCAGAAACGCTCTCAAATGCACTTTCAGAGTCCAAAAAGTGATTCTTAGCAGATATTCACTCAACACAGAGTTTCCACTGGAAGGCCAGAAATGCTCTCAAATGCATTTTCAGAGTCCAAAAATTGATTCTTACTGCAGATATTCACTCAACACAGAGTTTTCACTGAAGGCCAGAAACGCCTCAAATGCACTTTCAGAGTCCAAAAAGTGATTCTTACTGCAGATATTCACTCAACACAGAGTTTCCACTGAAGGCCAGAAACGCTCTCAAATGCACTTTCAGAGTCCAAAAATTGATTCTTACTGCAGATATTCACTCAACACAGAGTTTCCAGTGAAAGGCCAGAAACGCTCTCAAATGCACTTTCAGAGTCCAAAAATTGATTCTTAGTGCAGATATTCACTCAACACAGAGTTTCCACTGGAAGGCCAGAAACGCTCTCAAATGCACTTTCAGAGTCCAAAAAGTGATTCTTAGTGCAGATATTCACTCAACACAGAGTTTCCAGTGGAAGTCCAGAAACGCTCTCAAATGCATTTTCAGAGTCCAAAAAAATTGATTCTTACTGCAGATATTCACTCAACACAGAGTTTCCACTGAAGGCCAGAAACGCTCTCAAAAGCACTTTCAGAGTCCAAAAAGTGATTCTTAGTGCAGATATTCACTCAACACAGAGTTTCCACTGGAAGGCCAGAAACGCTCTCAAATGCACTTTCAGAGTCCAAAAATTGATTCTTAGTGCAAGATATTCACTCAACACAGAGTTTCCACTGGAAGGCCAGAAACGCTCTCAAATGCACTTTCAGAGTCCAAAAAATTGATTCTTACTGCAGATATTCACTCAACACAGAGTTTCCACTGAAGGCCAGAAACTCTCTCAAATGCACTTTCTAAGTCCAAAAAGTGATTCTTAGTGCAGATATTCACTCAACACAGAGTTTCCACAGTAAAGGCCAGAAACGCTCTCAAATGCACTTTCAGAGTCCAAAAAGTGATTCTTAGTGCAGATATTCACTCAACACAGAGTTTCCACTGAAGGCCAGAAATGCTCTCAAATGCACTTTCTGAGTCCAAAAAGTGATTCTTAGTGCAGATATTCACTCAACACAGAGTTTCCACTGAAAGGCCAGAAACGCTCTCAAATGCACTTTCAGAGTCCAAAAAGTGATTCTTAGTGCAGATATTCACTCAACACAGAGTTTTCACTGAAAGGCCAGAAACGCTCTCAAATGCACTTTTCAGAGTCCAAAAAGTGATTCTTACTGCAGATATTCACTCAACACAGAGTTTCCACTGGAAGGCCAGAAACGCTCTCAAATGCACTTTCAGAGTCCAAAAAGTGATTCTTACTGCAAATATTCACTCAACACAGAGTTTCCACTGAAGGCCAGAAACGCCTCAAAAGCACTTTCAGAGTCCAAAAAAAGTGATTCTTAGTGCAGATATTCACTCAACACAGAGTTTCCACTGAAAGGCCAGAAACGCTCTCAAATGCACTTTCAGAGTCCAAAAATTGATTCTTAGTGCAGATATTCACTCAACACAGAGTTTCCACTGGAAGGCCAGAAACGCTCTCAAATGCATTTTCAGAGTCCAAAAAAGTGATTCTTAGTGCAGATATTCACTCAACACAGAGTTTCCAGTAAAAGGCCAGAAATGCTCTCAAATGCACTTTCAGAGTCCAAAAAGTGATTCTTACTGCAAATATTCACTCAACACAGAGTTTCCACTGAAGGGCCAGAAACGCTCTCAAATGCACTTTCAGAGTCCAAAAAGTGATTCTTAGTGCAGATATTCACTCAACACAGAGTTTCCACTAAAAGGCCAGAAACTCTCTCAAATGCATTTTCAGAGTCCAAAAAGTGATTCTTAGTGCAAATATTCACTCAACACAGAGTTTCCACTGAAGGGCCAGAAACGCTCTCAAATGCACTTTCAGAGTCCAAAAATTGATTCTTACTGCAGATATTCACTCAACACAGAGTTTCCAGTAAAAGGGCCAGAAACGCTCTCAAATGCATTTTCAGAGTCCAAAAATTGATTCTTACTGCAAATATTCACTCAACACAGAGTTTTCACTGAAGGCCAGAAATGCTCTCAAATGCACTTTTCAGAGTCCAAAAAGTGATTCTTAGTGCAGATATTCACTCAACACAGAGTTTCCAGTGAAGGCCAGAAACGCTCTCAGAAGCACTTTTCTGAGTCCAAAAATTGATTCTTACTGCAGATATTCACTCAACACAGAGTTTCCACTGGAAGGCCAGAAATGCTCTCAAATGCACTTTCAGAGTCCAAAAATTGATTCTTACTGCAAATATTCACTCAACACAGAGTTTCACTGAAGGCCAGAAACGCTCTCAAATGCACTTTCAGAGTCCAAAAATTGATTCTTAGTGCAGATATTCACTCAACACAGAGTTTCCACTAAAAGGCCAGAAACGCTCTCAAATGCACTTTCAGAGTCCAAAAAGTGATTGTTAGTGCAGATATTCACTCAACACAGAGTTTCCACTGGAAGGCCAGAAACGCTCTCAAATGCACTTTCAGAGTCCAAAAAGTGATTCTTACTGCAAATATTCACTCAACACAGAGTTTTCACTGAAGGCCAGAAACGCTCTCAAAAGCACTTTCAGAGTCCAAAAGTGATTCTTAGTGCAGATATTCACTCAACACAGAGTTTCCACTGAAGGGCCAGAAACGCTCTCAAATGCATTTTCAGAGTCCAAAAATTGATTCTTACTGCAAATATTCACTCAACACAGAGTTTCACAGGAAGGCCAGAAACGCTCTCAAATGCACTTTCAGAGTCCAAAAAGTGATTCTTAGTGCAGATATTCACTCAACACAGAGTTTCCACTGGGAAGGCCAGAAACGCTCAAATGCACTTTTCAGAGTCCAAAAATTGATTCTTACTGCAGATATTCACTCAACACAGAGTTTCCACTGAAAGGCCAGAAATGCTCAAAGGCACTTTCTGAGTCCAAAAATTGATTGTTAGTGCAGATATTCACTCAACACAGAGTTTCACTAAAAGGCCAGAAACTCTCTCAGAAGCACTTTCAGAGTCCAAAAATTGATTCTTAGTGCAGATATTCACTAACACAGAGT
>JAFDVH010000262.1:0-13202 GCA_019176425.1 Megalops atlanticus | reverse complement strand
TGCTCCTCCTAGAGGATTCATCCGATTCATACTAAATTTGGTCAGCATGATGCCAAGATGTTCATGATGCTAATTTACGAAGGGATTATTGATATCTTGATTGGCGTTGCCATGGCGAGGTTATCAATTAACATGTTGCTGCACTCAAACACGAAATGTGGCATAACTTTGCTGTACATTGTTTGATTTGGCCCAGACTTCACATGTATGTTCAGTTATGGGACATCAGATGCACATGCCAATTGTGATTTATTGTCATAGCGCCACCAACTGGAAATCGGAAGTAAGGTATATATTCCAAATATTTGAGTATTCCTCTAAGAGATACGCAAATGACCATGATTTGTCCTCATTAGATTCAGTTTAATATACTGAGGTCAAACTGTCTTTGTGTTGTTTTGTGCATTTTATTGGTAAATTGATTCAATTTACACAACATGAATGAATTGCCTTCACTAAGTGAAAGTATAACATGAGAATATATTTGTGCCTTGAGTGTGTATCCTCTACAACCTTTTACTAGTCATAAACAGTCATCAGGAACAATAACGAAGTATGTGATGATGCCATAACCCACGCGAGGCTACACACTCAGTGCTTGGGCCCGTTCATCGCTGCTTGCAGCTATATTTATTATTATTTTTCCACTTTGGCGGCCTTTTTGAGGTGCTTGCCATGCACGAAAACTCATGAAATTTGGCACACACATCAGAAGTTGCGGTCATCGGGGATTATCAAAAGCTTGGACCTGGGTGTGGCACGGGGGCTCCATAGCGCCCCCTTTGTCAAATGTGTTCACTGTGGGCGTCCACTTTTACGCACATGCACCAAACTTGGTAGACATATTGGTCTACCTAAGATGAACAAATTTCGTAATCACACCCCATAACTCTGCCCAACAGGAAGTTGGTCACTTTGGATTTTGTGCGTTTTCACAGGCGCCGAACTTTCGAATACTCCTCCTAGAGGATTCATCCGATTCATACTAAATTTAGTCAGTATGATGCCAAGACATTCCTGATGCTAAATTGCGAAGGGATTTTTGATATCTTGCATGGTGTTGAAATGGCGAAACAATGAATTTATATGTCTCTCCACACAAAAAGGGAATTTGTCATAAGTTCTCCATACATTGCTTGATACGGCTCAAACTTCACAGGTTTTGGTTATGATGGTTATGATGATATCCACATGCCCAGAGTGACACCCTGGTATAGCGCCACCATCTGGCAACAGAAAGAGTGGCTTTTTCAGCCATCTCAGCTCTAGTGCTCCTAGACGGTTCATCGGATTCAATTCAGATTTGGTGTACATGTGGTCACAGATGTCTTGATTTTATTCTGCAAAGGTATTTTTTGATACGTTGAACAGCGTAGCCATGGGTAAAGGTTGAATTTGGGCACCTCTAAACAGTTTTTGACCAGTTTCACCAGTCTGATGAATGACAGGATGCTTAACCAATCAAATGAGTTGTAGCGTGGGGGTTGTATTTAGGTGCAACGTCATGAATGTAGCCCTTCAGATAGTCTTTTAGCTGTTGCTATGACCGTGTAGCCTGATGTCATGATCAACAACACTCGTCGATTTAATCACAACATAATTCAATACGAAACACCGCTGTCTCAAACGAACACAATATGTATGGGTGTTTAGTTACTATCAAATTCAGACTGGACGATCATTAAAGCTAATACATTCAAAGGAACGATTAGCATGTTATGCTAGCCCACGGTGTGCTTTATGCACTAGTATCTGACAGCGCACTGAAACGGCTGAGGCTGTAACATTAGCTGTACTGTACTGTATTTGCTGTCTTATGTTAGCTGATTTAAAGCCATGACTTCAGGATATTGTGATGTGGACTGCTAAATTAGCTTCTATTCCAGTACACGACAATTGTAAGTAATAGTCGTATGACGAGTCTGTTTACTGCATGTACTGCAACCAACCAAATAAAATTTCACAGTGGTTGTGTTCACATTGCAATTAACTTTACTATTTATGCACTCGCTTATGAAGGTTGAACTGCACAAAATGTTTAGAATATGAGCAGTATGACTTACATGCCAAAACGATGTCCTTGTAGACTACTTGATACACAAGAACTGATATTTGCAATGTTTAAAAGTGTTTAAAACGATTTTAGCACACGCATGTTAAGTAAGGACAATGTCTTAAAATGAGATATTACATACAATTCAGCATCCTGCGTAGAAATTAAGAAAATTTGTGAGATGCATATTTACACACCACACAGAAGGCGTTATGGTAATATTGCAGATTACATGAACAGGTGTTGTGTTAGTGTATGTAGCCTTTGAACATAATGACATTTGCATGTGAAACAGTTTTCTTTTGTTGTTGTAGTTAGTTTTATTTGGAATCATGACAATGATGTCTGTATTGTCCAAAGACACACGTGAACATTAATATAAGAGTAATATTTGTGTTTGTTTGCCAATACCACACCAAGTGGTTGGTCATATTTTGTGGTTATGTGGTGTTGGTGGGAAATTTTAAGAAATTGCACATAAGAATTTAGCCACTTTTATGAGCAAGGGCACTGCAAGGAGTTGAACCCCGTTCCAGTAATATGGAAGTACCACTAGCAGTGCCTTTTGCTTTTTATGGCTTTTGGGGGAAAGCAAAAGCATCATGAGCAACAGAGTGTGATGTTAATATTCAAAATGATATAATGGTGCTCAAGACATTATGTAGCTACTCAAAATATGTAAGTAAGTAGGATAACTAGTTAAAATTTTGATTACTGAATGTATTTGTTTCTTTAATGAACTACAGTAACCACACTGTTGCAATGAAGGAAAACCAAACCCTGTAGTGTTAGAACAGCATACTCTGGCTGTATTAGAACAAATTGTAGAATGTGCAAATAAGTAACACTGAGTGTAAAAAAATAGTGTAAGTAGTTTGTTGTTGGTGGTGGTGTGTGTGTGTGTAACATGAGCAGACATAAGACATATTACATTGTATAGAAGTGTGTAAGTAATTGATATCTGATTGTGAATAAGCAAGCTATTTTGTTAGCTATTTTTTTAGTCAGCATGATGCCAAGACGTTCATGATGCTAAATTACGAAGGGATTATTGATATCTTGATCGGCGTTGCCGTGGCGAGGCGATCAATTAACATGTTACTGCGCTCAAACACAAAATGTGGCATAACTCCGCTGTACATTGTTTGATTTGGCCCAGACTTCACATGTATGTTCAATTTTGGGGCAAAATCAGATTCACATGCCAATTGTGATTTATTGTCTTATTGCCACCAACTGGCAATCGGACATAAGGCTTATATACCAAATATTTTAGTATTCCTCTAAGAGATACGCAAATGACCATGATTTGTCCTCGTTAGATTTACTTTAATATACTGAGGTCAAACTGTCTTTGTGTTGTTTTGTGCGCTGTAGTGGTAAATTGATTCAATTTACACAACATGAATGAATTGCTTTCACCAAGTGAAAGTATAACAAGAATATATTTGTGTCTGGAGTGTGTATCCTCTCCAACCATTTACTAGTCACAAACAGTCATTAGGAACAATAACAAAGTATCTGATGATGCCATAACCCACGCGAGGCTACACACTCAGTGCTTGGGCCCGTTCATCGCTGCTTGCAGCTATATTTATTATTATTATTATTATTATTATGCTTCCAAGCCCACAGGGCTGGGAAGCATATTGTTTTCGTTCTGTTTTTTTTTTTTTTTTTTTTTTTTATTTTATTTTATTTTTTTTTTTTCCTTCTGTTTTTGTACCAGGCCAAACGAATAGAAATATAAGTCCGATTTACACCAAAGTTGGTATGCATGTCTGTTATGACATGAACTTGTGCATGGAAACTTTTGGGGGGGGCCGGAGGCCCCCACCCCGATATTTACAAAAAAACCCTTTTTTAGGGTGTTTTTCTAGCGATAAGCCTCCTAGGCCGTAAGTCTAGGGAATGTGAAATCTGCTCCTGGATGTAGCCCAAGGGGTCTATTAATCAAATTGCACGGGTTTATGGATATCGGCTATAATTTGCAGAGTTACCTGGATCAGAAGTCTACCTGTGCAATTAAATGATGAAAACAGATTTTTCCCACGGCTATAACTCCACAACGGTAAGAGCTATTCACACCAAACCTCGTAGGTTTGTGGCATATGTGTATGTAATTCCGTCATAGAGTTTGCAGATGTGGGGGGCGAAGCCCCCCTCCATAAAAAATTCTGTAAAAAATGATCTGAAATTTGAATTGGAGTTAATGGCAATACTTGCAGTACTGTAGTCTTCCAGAGCGGGGCGCTAGTGGCCGTGTTTTGAAACTCTTACACAACAGTCGGCAGATACAAGATGGCGGAGCAGGCAGACTGTCGCCTCATAAAATTTAAGGTAACTCTGCTCCGAATCTCAAGTTCGGTCTTCTCTGAGAAAAGTACTTATGAAGTTAACGTCCATGCACTTTACAAACGATTACATTCTTCTCCTCAATACACATTGAAAGTCTTTCAATCACCGCGGGCGAGTCGTGGCGCTACGTTGCTAACTAACTACTGTATCTTGGTAGGACGGTGAAATGAACGAAAGCTCATCTAGCGAGCTAGGTAAGTGAATGTCCGTGCACTTTATGAACGATTGCGTTGTTCTTTTCAATACTCGGTACCAAGGTTGCTAGGTAGCTGGCTAATATTGTAAATACGTGTGTACATAGAATTTACTTCTCAAACTTAGCTAGCAAGCCAAATTTACGAACGATTACGTTCTTTTCGATACTCGTGTAGCGTCTTAACAACATCGTGTTGTCCCAGCTGAATTTGTAAAACAAAAGCGCATTTGTTTCGATCTGTTCGAACGAATCTTGATAATTCTGTTTATCCTTGGAATTCTTCTCCTCAATCCACGTTGTGATTCTTAATATCCCTAGCAACTCCGCGCTAGCCAGGTAGGTACTGTATCTTGGTGGGACGGTGAATATGTTGTCATCTTTGTCTGCAGTCATCTCATTATTGTATTACCATTCTGTGCCCGTCTAGCGAGCTAGCTAAGTTAATGTGCCTGCACTTTACGAAAGATTTCATTGTTCTTTTCAATACTCCTTATGTAACGTTACAACATCGCTACAGACTGTCGCCTCATGAAATTTAGGGTAACTCTGCTCCGAATCTCAAGTTCGGTCTTCTCTGAGAAAAGTACTTATGAATTTAACGTCCATGCACTTTACAAACCATTACATTCTTCTCCTCAATACACGTTGAAAGTCTTTTAATCACCGCGGGCCGAGTCGTGGCGCTACGTTGCTAACTAACTGCTGTATATATGACTGCATTCTTCTACATACTGTATCTTGGTAGGACGGTGAAATGAACGAAAGCTCATCTAGCGAGCTAAGTAAGTGAATGTCCGTGCAGCTAATTTTTGTAAAACCATGGCGCCCTTATTTAGGTCTGTTGGAACGAATCTTATTACTCACTGTAAAATAATGCGTGTTGTATCTGTAACTGATAACCTTGTTCACTAGCAAGCTAGATTCCGTTCATCACTGACATTAAATACCCTTAATTCAACAGCAGCCGATCTTTTTGTTAAATTCTGTTCATCGTTGGAAAAAGTAGAAACGCTAGATTAGAACATTTTGAATCAAAACGTTTTTCTTGCACCTTTTCAGTATCGTTTTAAATAGGCGAAACAAGATATTATGTTTGTAAAGTTTCTTCCGTCATTCACTGCAATCAGAATGTTTCATAATCTACTTTAATATCAAAAGCTGTTTGCTGATTTGCTACTAGTGTGAATACATTCACACATTACTTTTCTAAAACCGGCGACTTGTTTGTGTAATTGTAAAACCGATTATAGCTGTGATTAAAGGAATGATTTGTGCTGTGTAATTTGAAACTCTTTGTTTAATTGACTCATTGCCCTACCTTGCTACCGAACTAATGTATAAACTATTACATTCCTCTAAGTACTGTATCTTGTTAGTACGGTGAAATGAACGAAAGCTCATCTAGCGAGCTAAGTAAGTGAATGTCCGTGCACTTTATTAACGATTACGTTGTTCTTTTCAATACTCGTGTACTAAGGTTGCTAGGTAGCTGTGTTTATCGTTGGAAAAGGTGGAAACGTTAGATTAGAACATTTTGAGGTTCACCGTATACGTGACAGTACGGTTGAATTAAATAGGCTACGCAAGATACTATGTTTTCAAAGTTTCTTGCGTTATTCACGGCAATGAAAATGTTTCGTGATGTAGTTTCATACGAGAGAGTGTTTGCTGTTCTGCTAGCATTGTGAATACTGGGACGGAGTGCCGTCACTGCGGTTGAGTATGCGCTCTGACTGTCGTATTAGGGAGACTGGCTCTTTGGCGTCGCGGTCAAAGTCACATGTTTGCACGTTGAAAGTCTTTCAATCACCGCGGGGCGAGTCGTGGCGCTACGTTGCTAACGAACTACTGTATCTTGGTAGGACGGTGAAATGAACGAAAGCTCATCTAGCGAGCTAAGTAAGTGAATGTCCGTGCAGCTAATTTTGTAAAACCACGGCGCCCTTATTCAGGTCTGTCGGAACGAATCTCTTTATGACTCACTGTAAAACAATGCGTGTTGTATCTATAAATGAAAACGTTGTTGAGTACCACGCTAGATTCTGTTCATCGCTTAAATTAAATACCCTAAACTCAGCTGCAGCTGATCTTGTGTTAAATTCTGTTTATCATTGGAAAAAGCAGAAACGCTAGATTAGAACATTTTGAAGTGCATGGTTGCTAGGTAGTTTACGCTTCATTTAAAGGTCTGTTTGAACGAATCTTGTTATGACTCACAAAAAAATAATGCGTGTTGTATCTGTACATGAAAACGGAGATGACTAGCAAGCTAGATTCCGTTCATCACTGAAATTAAATACCCCTAACTCAGCTGCAGCTGATCTTTGTTAAATTCTGTTCATCGTTGGAAAAAGCAGAAACGCGAGATTAGAACATTTTGAATCGCCCTTTTCAGTATCGTTTTAAATAGGCGAAACAAGATATTATGTTTGTAGTTTCTTTCGTCATTTACTGCAATCAGAATGTTCAATAATCTACTTTAATATCAAAAGCTGTTTGCTGATTTGCTACTAGTGTGAATACATTCATGCATTACTTTTCTAAACCGAAGCGCGCTTGTTTGTGTAATTGTAAAACCGAATATAGCTGTGATTAAACGAATGTATGTCATTGATTTGTGCTATGTAATTTGTTCTGAAACTCTTTGTTTAATTGACTCATTGCCCTACCTTGCTACCTAACTAATGTATAAACGATTACATTCTTCTACTGTATCTTGTTAGGACGGTGAAATGAACGAAATCTCAAAAAGCAGAAACGCTACATTAGAACATTTTGAGGTTCACCGTATACCTGACCATACGGTTGAATTAAATGAGCTAAGGAAGATACTATGTTTCCAAAGTTTCTTGCGTTATTCACTGCAATGAAAATGTTTCATAACGTTGTTTATTATCAAAAGGGTGTTTGCTGGTGTGTGTGTATTGTGAATACATTCATGAATTGCTTTTGTAAAACCGAAGCGCGCTTGTTATGGAAGAACGTAATTAAAGAAAGGAGCGCATGCATGTTCTTGTTCAGACTTGTTCAGAGTGAAGAGTCTACGTAAGCTGATATTGAATAACCCAGAATAACCTAATATGGTAAGCAGATTGTTGCACTCTTTTTGCTTTGTTCACTCTAACCGGCGTGCCTTCTGTAGTGTAGTTTAATAAATGAAAGCGGTGCTAGGTTGCTGGCTATCTTGCTTATATTTTAAATACTTGTGTACATAGATTCTACTTCTGAAACTTTGAACCAAAGTGTACCTCATTTAATATGGTAAAATGTATTGGAAGGAAGTAGTCTGTGTGTCATGTAACAACAGTCCTCCTTATGTAGAATGTGCACGTGACTTGGTATTGCAACAAGATGATTATTATTACATAACATTTACATTTGTGTAAGTATGAATCACAATATACCTGTGATTAAATGAATGTATGCCATCATTGACTAGTGCTGTTTAATTTGTTTTGAAAGCACTGAAGGTGTTAATGCAATTATGGAATCATGCTGTGCAGAAAAAACCTGTTTGTTTAATTGTTATGTATATTTTTAGCACCTTTGGGGCTTGGAAGCATGTGAGGTAGCCTGCGACCTCTAGTTATTATTATTTTTCCACTTTGGCGGCCTTTTTGAGGTGCTTGCCATGCACGAAAACTCATGAAATTTGGCACACACATCAGAAGTTGCGGTCATCGGGGATTATCAAAAGCTTGGACCTGGGTGTGGCACGGGGGCTCGATAGCGCCCCCTTTGTCAAATGTGTTCACTGTGGGCGTCCACTTTTACGCACATGCACCAAACTTGGTAGACATATTGGTCTACCTAAGATGAACAAATTTCGCAATCACACCCCATAACTCTGCCCAACAGGAAGTTGGTCACTTTGGATTTTGTGCGTTTTCACAGGCGCCGAACTTTCGAATACTCCTCCTAGAGGATTCATCCGATTCATACTAAATTTAGTCAGTATGATGCCAAGACATTCCTGATGCTAAATTGCGAAGGGATTTTTGATATCTTGCATGGTGTTGAAATGGCGAAACAATGAATTTATATGTCTCTCCACACAAAAAGGGAATTTGTCATAAGTTCTCCATACATTGCTTGATACGGCTCAAACTTCACAGGTTTTTGGTTAGGATGGTTATGATGATATCCACATGCCCAGAGTGACACCCTGGTATAGCGCCACCATCTGGCAACAGAAAGAGTGGCTTTTTCAGCCATCTCAGCTCTAGTGCTCCTAGACGGGTCATCGGTTCAATTCAGATTTGGTGTACATGTGGTCACAGATGTCTTGATTTTATTCTGCAAAGGTATTTTTGATACGTTGAACAGCGTAGCCATGGGTAAAGGTTGAATTTGGGCACCTCTAAACAGTTTTTGACCAGTTTCACCAGTCTGATGAATGACAGGATGCTTAACCAATCAAATGAGTTGTAGCGTGGGGTTGTATTGAGGTGCAACGTCATGAATGTACCCCTTCAGATAGTCGAACAGCGGCCATGTTTGTTAAAGTGTTTTGAGCGCGTTAGCAGTGTTGCCAGTTCACCGATTTTGGAGACATTTTGCATGTTTAGTAAAAACAAACTCCTTTAATTGTGGTATTGTGTTAATTTGGTGCTTAAGTCAGGGATAACTGCGGACTAACTGTCCCGGTTGGAACATTTTTGACGGTGCCCAGGCAAGCTCAGCTTGGAGTCGCGGTGTTGCGAACTCACCCATGTCGGAAGGCATTTCGTATCCTTACTTTTATCAGAAGCAAACATCGTGTATAGTTACCTCGGTTAATTGTGGTGTTGTGTTAATTTCGTTATTGGGAGGAAGGTTGACGAACTGTGAAATATTGCACATGGCGCAGGGAAATTCCGCTTCAAGTCGTGGAATTAGCTCCATAAATGCATTTCACTATACATTTAAGTCTATGCATACGCCTGCGTACAGAGAAATGTCACAGTTATTCTAAAAAAGCCCACCTGTTCGTGGTACTACTTTTGGCAGATTGCTTGGTTCACGTAAGAATAATTCTGTTGATAAACCCGAGTCCTTTTAGCTGTTGCTATGACCGTGTAGCCTGATGTCATGATCAACAACACTCGTCGATTTAATCACAACATAATTCAATAGGAAACACCGCTGTCTCGAACACAATATGTATGGGTGTTTAGTTACTATCAAATTCAGACTGGACGATCATTAAAGCTAATATATTCAAAGGAACGATTAGCATGTTATGCTAGCCTGCGGTGTGCTTTATGCTCCGTATCTGACAGCGCATTGAAACGGCTGAGGCTGTAGCACTGTATTTGCTGCACAGGGCTGGGAAGCATATTGTTTTCGCTCGGTTTTTTTGTTTTATGCTTCCAAGCCCACAGGGCTGGGAAGCATATTGTTTTCGTTCTGTTTTTTGTTTTTATGCTTCAAGCCCATAGGGCTGGGAAGCATATTGTTTTCGCCGGTTTTTTGTTTTATGCTTCCAAGCCCACAGGGCTGGGAAGCATATTATTTTCTTCGGTTTTTATGCTTCCAAGCCCACAGGGCTGGGAAGCATATTATTTTCGTTCTGTTTTTTTGTTTTTATGCTTCCAAGCCCACAGGGCTGGGAAGCATATTGTTTTCGGTTCGGTTTTTTTTTTTTTAATTTTTTTTTTTTTTCCTTCTGTTTTTGTACCAGGCCAAACATATAGAAATATAAGTCCGATTTAAACCAAAGTTGGTATGCATGTCTGTTATGACATGAACTTGTGCATGGAAACTTTTGGGAGGGCCAAAGGCCCCCACCCGATATTTACAAAAAAACCCTTTTTTAGGGTGTTTTTCTAAGCGATAAGCCTCCTAGGCCGTACGTCTAGGGAATGTGAAATCTGCTCCTGGATGTAGCCCAAGGGTCTATTAATCAAATTGCACGGGGTTTATGGATATCGGCTATAATTTGCAAGTTACCTGGATCAGAAGTCTACCTGTGCAATTAAATGATGAAAACAGATTTTTCCCACGGCTATAACTCCACAACGGTAAGAGCTATTCACACCAAACCTGGTATGTTTGTGGCATATGTGTATGTAATTCTGTCATAGAGTTTGCAGATGTGGGGGCTGAGCCCCTCCATAAAAATTCTGTAAAATATGATCTCAAAATTGAATTGGAGTTAATGGCAATACTTGCAGTACTGTAGTCTTCCAGAGCGGGCGCTAGTGGCGTGTTTTTGAAACTCTTGCACAACATTCGGCAGATACAAGATGGCGGAGCACGCAGACTGTCGCCTCATAAAATTTAGGGGTAACTCTGCTCGAATCTCAAGTTCGGTCTTCTCTGAAAAGTACTTATGAATTTAACGTCCATGCACTTTACAAACGATTACATTCTTCTCCTCAATACACGTTGAAAGTCTTTTAATCACCGCTGGGCAGTCGTGGCGCTACGTTGCTAACTAACTGCTGTATATATGACTGCATTCTTCTAACTACTGTATCTTGGTAGGACGGTGAAATGAACGAAAGCTCATCTAGCTTAGCTAAGTAAGTGAATGTCCGTGCAGCTAATTTTGTAAAACCATGGCGCCTTATTCAGGTCTGTTGGAACGAATCTTGTTATGACTCACTGTAAAATAATGCGTGTTGTATCTGTAACTGATAACCTTGTTCACTAGCAAGCTAGATTCCGTTCATCACTGACATTAAATACCCTTAATTCATCAGCAGCGATCTTTTGTTAAATTCTGTTCATCGTTGGAAAAAGTAGAAACGCTAGATTAGAACATTTTGAATCGCCGTTTTTTCTTGCACCTTTTCAGTATCGTTTTAAATAGGCAAAAGAAGATATTATGTTTCTAAAGTTTCTTCCGTCATTCACTGCAATCAGAATGTTTCATAATCTACTTTAATATCAAAAGCTGTTTGCTGATTTGCTACTAGTGTGAATACATTCACACATTACTTTTCTATAACCGGCGACTTGTTTGTGTATTTGTAAAACCGAATATAGCTGTGATTAAAGGAATGATTTGTGCTGTGTAATTTGAAACTCTTTGTTTAATTGACTCATTGCCCTACCTTGCTACCGAACTAATGTATAAACGATTACTTTCCTCTAAGTACTGTATCTTGTTAGGGTGGTGAAATGAACGAAAAGCTCATCGAGCGAGCTAAGTAAGTGAATGTCCGTGCACTTTATGAACGATTACGTTGTTTTCAATACTCGTGTACTAAGGTTGCTAGGTAGCTCTGTTTATCGTTGGAAAAGGTGGAAACGTTAGATTAGAACATTTTGAGGTTCACCGTATACGTGACAGTACGGTTGAATAAAATAGGCTACGCAAGATACTATGTTTTCAAAGTTTCTTGCGTTATTCACGGCAATGAAAATGTTTCGTGATGTAGTTTCATACGAGAGAGTGTTTGCTGTTCTGCTAGCATTGTGAATACTGTGACGGAGTGCCGTCACTACGGTTGAGTATGCGCTCTGACTGTCGTATCAGGAGACTGGCTCTTTGGCGTCGCGGTCAAAGTCACCTGTTTGCTACTTTGGACACACGGGTTCGAGGCCGGCTGGGGTGACTGCTCAAATTGTGTTTGGAAAAAGTCGAAACGTTAGATTAGAACATTTTCAGGTTTTGAAAATGTAATTCTTATACAAGAGTTGGGAGACGGAACATGGCGGCGAACGAACAGAGGCACCGCATAAAATTTAGGGTTTCCCATGCAACAAATCTGAATTTTGGTCTTCAACTGAGAAAAGTACTTATTAAGGTAACGTCCATGCACTTTACAAACGATTACATTCTTTTCCTCAATACATGTTGTGATTCTTAATATCTCGTAGTGTCTCTGCGCTAGCCAGGAAGCTGCTGTATTTTGGTAGGACGGTGGATATGTTGTCATCTTTGTGTCTGCAATCATCTCATTATTGTATTACCATTCTGTGCAAATCTAGCGAGCTAGCTACGTTAATGTGCCTGCACTTTACTTAATGAACGAACGTGTAAGCGTTTTAACATCGCCAGCTGGCTAATATTTTACATTCGTGTGTACTTAGAATTTACATCTCAAACTTAGCTGGCTAGCTAACTTAACGAACGATTATGTTGTTCTTTTCAACATTCGTCGCATAGCGTTTTAACAGCGCTACACTAATGGTGTCCTCGCTTGTTTAGGTCTGTTTGAATGAATCTTGTTATGACCTGCAATATAAAACAATGCGTGTTGTATCTATAAATGAAAACGTTGTTGAGTACCACGCTAGATTCTGTTCGTCACTTAAATTAAATACCTAAACTCAGCTGCAGCTGATCTTGTGTCAAATTCTGTTTGTCGTTGGAATTCTTCTCCTCAATCCACATTGTGATTCTTAATATCCCTAGCGACTCTGCGCTAGCCAGGTAGATACTGTATCTTGGTAGGACGGTGAATATGTTTGTCATCTTTGTGTCTGCAGTCATCTTATTCTTGTATTACCATTCTGTGCCCGTCTAGCAAGCTTGCTAAGTTAATGTGCCTGCACTTTACGATTTCGTTGTTCTTTTCAATACTTGCGTAGCGTTTTAGCCGACTCATTGCCCTACCTTGCTAGCTAACTAATGTGTAAACGATTACATTCTTCTACTGTATC
>JAFDVH010000261.1:0-13216 GCA_019176425.1 Megalops atlanticus | reverse complement strand
AATATCACAATACCGCGACGCGATATTTAAAAACAATCTCACGCTCTTCTGGAAGGGGAGAGAAGCATGACATCGCTGATGTTAGAATCCTGCCAGCGTCATACAGTCGGTGTCAATCGAAACCACCAGGGACTGTTTGAGTCCCAAAGCACAAACTCAGTGATCGGGGGCAACTTTTAATTTCACATCTCACGTCCCTCTGACAGGAGAGAGAGGCATGACATCGCGAAAGTTAGCAGCCGCCCAGGGTCAGAAACTCGGTGTCAATCTTAACCGTTAGGCCCTGTGTTTGAGTCACAAAGCAGGAGTTCGGTGACCGCTGGTTACTTTTAATTTCACATCTCAAGTCCGTCGGAAAGGAGAGAGAAGCATGACATCGCTGATGTTAGAATCCTCCCAGGATCAGAAACAAAGCTAGGTGAATATTCAAACCACTAGGCCCTCTGTTTGAATCCCAAAGCACAAGCGAAGTTATCGCTGCATACTTTTAAATTCACATCGCCAGAGCAGAGATATTTAAAAATGACCTCACGCCCTTCCGAAAGGGGATAGAAGCATAAGATCGCTGAAGTTAGCAGACTCCTAGGATCAAAAACATAGCTAGGTGTGAATTCAAACCACTAGGCCCTCTGTTTGAATCCCAAAGCACAAGCTCAGTGATCGCTGCATACTTTTAATTTCACATCGCCAGAGCAGAGATATTTAAAAATGAACTCACGCCCTTCCGAAAGGGGGTTGAAGCATGAGATCGCTAAAGTTAGCAGCCTCCCAGGGTCAGAAACTCGATCTCAATCAAAACTATTTTTCCCTCTGAGACCCAAAGCACCAGCTCCGTGATCACTTGCTTCCTGTTAATTTCACAGTACCGGAGCCGCGATATTTAAAAATAACCTCACGCCCTTCCGAAAGGGGAGAGAAGCATAAGATCGATGAAGTTAGCAGCCTCCTAGGATCAAAAACATAGCTAGGTGTGAATTCAAACCACTAGGCCCTCTGTTTGAATCCCAAAGCACGAGCGCAGTGATCGCTGCATACTTTTAAATTCAGATCGCCAGAGCTGAGATATTTAAAAATGACCTCACGCCCTTCCGAAAGGGGATAGAAGCATAAGATCGCTGAAGTTAGCAGCCTCCTAGGATCAAAAACATAGCTAGGTGTGAATTCAGACCACTAGGCCCTCTGTTTCAATCCCAAAGCACAAGCGCAGTGATCGCTGCATACTTTTAAATTCACATCGCCAGAGCAGAGATATTTAAAAATGAACTCACGCCCTTCCAAAAGGGGGTTTAAGCATGAGATCGCTGAAGTTAGCAGCCTCCCAGGATCAGAAACTCGATCTCAATCAAAACTATTTTTCCCTCTGAGACCCAAAGCACCAGCTCCGTGATCACTTGCTTCCTGTTAATTTCACAATACCGGGTCCGCGATATTAAAAAAATTACCTCACGCCCGTTCGAAAGGAGGGAGAAGCATGGCATCGGTGAAGTTAGCAGTCTCCCAGGTTCAGACACTGGGTTTCAATGGATACCATTAGGCAATCCCTTTCAGTCCGCAAGAAGGAGCTCCGCGATCGCCTGCTACTTTTAATACCACAATCAGGCGACGCGATATTTAAAAACAATCTCACGCCCCTCTGGAAGGGGAGAGAAGCATGACATCGCTGATGTTAGAATCCTGCCAGCGTCATACAGTCGGTGTCAATCGAAACCACCAGGGACTCTGTTTGAGTCCCAAAGCACAAACTCAGTGATCGGGGGCAACTTTTAATTTCACATCTCACGTCCCTCTGACAGGAGAGAGAGGCATGACATCGCGAAAGTTAGCAACAGCCCAGGGTCAGAAACTCGGTGTCAATCTGAACCGTTCGGCCCTGTGTTTGAGTCACAAAGCAGGAGTTCGGTGATCGCTGGTTACTTTTAATTTCACATCTCAAGTCCGTCGGAAAGGAGAGAGAAGCATGACATCGCTGATGTTAGAATCCTCCCAGGATCAGAAACAAAGCTAGTTGCGAATAGAAACAATTACGGCCTCTGTTGGAATCCCAAGGCACAAGATCAGTTATCGCTGCATACTTTTAATTTCACATCGCCAGAGCTGAGATATTTAAAAATGACCTCACGCCCTTCCGAAAGGGGATAGAAGCATGACATCGCTGACGTTAGAATCCTCCTAGGATCAAAAACATAGCTAGGTGTGAATTCAAACCACTAGGCCCTCTGTTTGAATCCCAAAGCACAAGCGCAGTGATCGCTGCATACTTTTAAATTCAGATCGCCAGAGCAGAGATATTTAAAAATGACCTCACGCCCTTCCGAAAGGGGATAGAAGCATAAGATCGCTGAAGTTAGCAGCCTCCTAGGATCAAAAACATAGCAAGGTGTGAATTCAAACCACTAGGCCTTCTGTTTGAATCCCAAAGCACAAGCGCAGTGATCGCTGCATACTTTTAAGTTCACATCGCCAGAGCAGAGATATTTAAAAATGACCTCACGCCCTTCCGAAAGGGGAGAGAAGCATAAGATCGCTGAAGTTAGCAGCCTCCTAGGATCAAAAACATAGCTAGGTGTGAATTCAAACCACTAGGCCCTCTGTTTGAATCCCAAAGCACAAGCTCAGTGATCGCTGCATACTTTTAATTTCACATCGCCAGAGCAGAGATATTTAAAAATGAACTCACGCCCTTCCGAAAGGGGGTTTAAGCATGAGATCGCTAAAGTTAGCAGCCTCCCAGGGTCAGAAACTCGATCTCAATCAAAACTATTTTTCCCTCTGAGACCCAAAGCACCAGCTCCGTGATCAGTTGCTTCCTGTTAATTTCACAATACCGGGGCCGCGATATTAAAAAAAATTACCTCACGCCCCTCCGAAAGGAGGGAGAAGCATGGCATCGGTGAAGTTGGCAGTCTCCCAGGTTCAGACACTGGGTTTCAATGGATACCATTAGGCAATCCCTTTCAGTCCGCAAGGAGGAGCTCCGTGATCGCCTGCTACTTTTAATATCACAATACCGCGACGCGATATTTAAAAACAATCTCACGCCCCTCTGGAAGGGGAGAGAAGCATGACATCGCTGATGTTAGAATCCTCCCAGCGTCATACAGTCGGTGTCAATCGAAACCACCAGGGACTCTGTTTGAGTCCCAAAGCACAAACTCAGTGATCGGGGGCAACTTCTAATTTCACATCTCACGTCCCTCTGACAGGAGAGAGAGGCATGACATCGCGAAAGTTAGCAACCGCACAGGGTCAGAAACTCGGTGTCAATCTGAACCGTTCGGCCCTGTGTTTGAGTCACAAAGCAGGAGTTCGGTGATCGCTGGTTACTTTTAATTTCACATCTCAAGTCCGTCGGAAAGGAGAGAGAAGCATGACATCGCTGATGTTAGAATCCTCCCAGGATCAGAAACAAAGCTAGTTGCGAATCGAAACAATTACGGCCTCTGTTGGAATCCCAAGGCACAAGATCAGTTATCGCTGCATACTTTTAATTTCACATCGCCAGAGCTGAGATATTTAAAAATTACCTCACGCCCCTCCGAAAGCAGGGAGAAGCATGGCATCGGTGAAGTTGGCAGTCTCCCAGGTTCAGACACTGGGTTTCAATGGATACCATTAGGCAATCCCTTTCAGTCCGCAATGAGGAGCTCCGCGATCGCCTGCTACTTTTAATATCACAATAAGGCGACCCGATATTTAAAAACAATCTCACGCCCCTCTGGAAGGGGAGAGAAGCATGACATCGCTGATGTTAGAATCCTCCCAGCGTCATACAGTCGGTGTCAATCGAAACCACCAGGGACTCTGTTTGAGTCCCAAAGCACAAACTCAGTGATCGGGGGCAACTTCTAATTTCACATCTCACGTCCCTCTGACAGGAGAGAGAGGCATGACATCGCGAAAGTTAGCAACCGCACAGGGTCAGAAACTCGGTGTCAATCTGAACCGTTCGGCCCTGTGTTTGAGTCACAAAGCAGGAGTTCGGTGATCGCTGGTTACTTTTAATTTCACATCTCAAGTCCGTCGGAAAGGAGAGAGAAGCATGACATCGCTGATGTTAGAATCCTCCCAGGATCAGAAACAAAGCTAGTTGCGAATCGAAACAATTACGGCCTCTGGTGGAATCCCAAGGCACAAGATCAGTTATCGCTGCATACTTTTAATTTCACATCGCCAGAGCTGAGATATTTAAAAATGACCTCACGCCCTTCCGAAAGGGGATAGAAGCATAAGATCGCTGAAGTTAGCAGACTTCTAGGATCAAAAACATAGCTAGGTGTGAATTCAAACCACTAGGCCCTCTGTTTGAATCCCAAAGCACAAGCTCAGTGATCGCTGCATACTTTTAATTTCACATCGCCAGAGCAGAGATATTTAAAAATGAACTCACGCCCTTCCGAAAGGGGGTTGAAGCATGAGATCGCTAAAGTTAGCAGCCTCCCAGGGTCAGAAACTCGATCTCAATCAAAACTATTTTTCCCTCTGAGACCCAAAGCACCAGCTCCGTGATCACTTGCTTCCTGTTAATTTCACAATACCGGGTCCGCGATATTAAAAATACTATCTCACGCCCCTCCGAAAGGAGGGAGAAGAATGGCATCGGTGAAGTTAGCAGTCTCCCAGGTTCAGACACTGGGTTTCAATGGATACCATTAGGCAATCCCTTTCAGTCCCCAAGGAGGAGCTCCGCGATCGCCTACTACTGTTAATATCACAATAAGGCGACGCGATATTTAAAAACAATCTCACGCCCCTCTGGAAGGGGAGAGAAGCATGACATCGCTGATGTTAGAATCCTGCCAGCGTCATACAGTCGGTGTCAATCGAAACCACCAGGGACTCTGTTTGAGTCCCAAAGCACAAACTCAGTGATCGGGGGCAACTTTTAATTTCACATCTCACGTCCCTCTGACAGGAGAGAGAGGCATGACATCGCGAAAGTTAGCAACCGCCCAGGGTCAGAAACTCGGTGTCAATCTGAACCGTTAGGCCCTGTGTTTGAGTCACAAAGCAGGAGTTCGGTGATCGCTGGTTACTTTTAATTTCACATCTCAAGTCCGTCGGAAAGGAGAGAGAAGCATGACATCGCTGATGTTAGAATCCTCCCAGGATCAGAAACAAAGCTAGGTGCGAATCGAAACAATTACGGCCTCTGTTGGAATCCCAAGGCACAAGATCAGTTATCGCTGCATACTTTTAAATTCACATCGCCAGAGCTGAGATATTTAAAAATGACCTCACGCCCTTCCGAAAGGGGATAGAAGCATGACATCGCTGACGTTAGAATCCTCCTAGGATCAAAAACATAGCTAGGTGTGAATTCAAACCACTAGGCCCTCTGTTTGAATCCCAAAGCACAAGCGCAGTGATCGCTGCATACTTTTAAATTCAGATCGCCAGAGCAGAGATATTTAAAAATGACCTCACGCCCTTCCGAAAGGGGATAGAAGCATAAGATCGCTTAAGTTAGCAGCCTCCTAGGATCAAAAACATAGCAAGGTGTGAATTCAAACCACTAGGCCTTCTGTTTGAATCCCAAAGCACAAGCGCAGTGATCGCTGCATACTTTTAATTTCACATCGCCAGAGCAGAGATATTTAAAAATGACCTCACGCCCTTCCGAAAGGGGATAGAAGCATAAGATCGCTGAAGTTAGCAGCCTCCTAGGATCAAAAACATAGCTAGGTGTGAATTCAAACCACTAGGCCCTCTGTTTGAATCCCAAAGCACAAGCTCAGTGATCGCTGCATACTTTTAAATTCACATCGCCAGAGCAGAGATATTGAAAAATGACCTCACGCCCTTCCGAAAGGGGGTTGAAGCATGAGATCGCTGACGTTAGCAGCCTCCCAGGGTCAGAAACTCGATCTCAATCAAAACTATTTTTCCCTCTGAGACCCAAAGCACCAGCTCCGTGATCACTTGCTTCCTGTTAATTTCACAATACCGGGGCCGCGATATTAAAAAAAAATACCTCACGCCCCTCCGAAAGGAGGGAGAAGCATGACATCGGTGAAGTTGGCAGTCTCCCAGGTTCAGACACTGGGTTTCAATGGATACCATTAGGCAATCCCTTTCAGTCCGCAAGGAGGAGCACCGTGATCGCCTGCTACTTTTAATATCACAATACCGCGACGCGATATTTAAAAACAATCTCACGCTCTTCTGGAAGGGGAGAGAAGCATGACATCGCTGATGTTAGAATCCTGCCAGCGTCATACAGTCGGTGTCAATCGAAACCACCAGGGACTGTTTGAGTCCCAAAGCACAAACTCAGTGATCGGGGGCAACTTTTAATTTCACATCTCACGTCCCTCTGACAGGAGAGAGAGGCATGACATCGCGAAAGTTAGCAGCCGCCCAGGGTCAGAAACTCGGTGTCAATCTTAACCGTTAGGCCCTGTGTTTGAGTCACAAAGCAGGAGTTCGGTGACCGCTGGTTACTTTTAATTTCACATCTCAAGTCCGTCGGAAAGGAGAGAGAAGCATGACATCGCTGATGTTAGAATCCTCCCAGGATCAGAAACAAAGCTAGGTGAATATTCAAACCACTAGGCCCTCTGTTTGAATCCCAAAGCACAAGCTCAGTGATCGCTGCATACTTTTAAATTCACATCGCCAGAGCAGAGATATTTAAAAATGACCTCACGCCCTTCCGAAAGGGGATAGAAGCATAAGATCGCTGAAGTTAGCAGACTCCTAGGATCAAAAACATAGCTAGGTGTGAATTCAAACCACTAGGCCCTCTGTTTGAATCCCAAAGCACAAGCTCAGTGATCGCTGCATACTTTTAATTTCACATCGCCAGAGCAGAGATATTTAAAAATGAACTCACGCCCTTCCGAAAGGGGGTTGAAGCATGAGATCGCTAAAGTTAGCAGCCTCCCAGGGTCAGAAACTCGATCTCAATCAAAACTATTTTTCCCTCTGAGACCCAAAGCACCAGCTCCGTGATCACTTGCTTCCTGTTAATTTCACAGTACCGGAGCCGCGATATTTAAAAATAACCTCACGCCCTTCCGAAAGGGGAGAGAAGCATAAGATCGATGAAGTTAGCAGCCTCCTAGGATCAAAAACATAGCTAGGTGTGAATTCAAACCACTAGGCCCTCTGTTTGAATCCCAAAGCACGAGCGCAGTGATCGCTGCATACTTTTAAATTCAGATCGCCAGAGCTGAGATATTTAAAAATGACCTCACGCCCTTCCGAAAGGGGATAGAAGCATAAGATCGCTGAAGTTAGCAGCCTCCTAGGATCAAAAACATAGCTAGGTGTGAATTCAGACCACTAGGCCCTCTGTTTCAATCCCAAAGCACAAGCGCAGTGATCGCTGCATACTTTTAATTTCACATCGCCAGAGCAGAGATATTTAAAAATGACCTCACGCCCTTCCGAAAGGGGGTTTAAGCATGAGATCGCTGAAGTTAGCAGCCTCCCAGGGACAGAAACTCGATCTCAATCAAAACTATTTTTCCCTCTGAGACCCAAAGCACCAGCTCCGTGATCACTTGCTTCCTGTTAATTTCACAATACCAGGGCCGCGATATTTAAAAATTACCTCACGCCCCTCCGAAAGGAGGGAGAAGCATGGCATCGGTGAAGTTAGCAGTCTCCCAGGTTCAGACACTGGGTTTCAATGGATACCATTAGGCAATCCCTTTCAGTCCGCAAGAAGGAGCTCCGTGATCGCCTGCTACTTTTAATACCACAATCAGGCGAGCGAGATATTTAAAAACAATCTCACGCCCCTCTGGAAGGGGAGAGAAGCATGACATCGCTGATGTTAGAATCCTCCCAGCGTCATACAGTCGATGTCAATCGAAACCACCAGGGACTCTGTTTGAGTCCCAAAGCACAAACTCAGTGATCGGGGGCAACTTCAATTTCACATCTCACGTCCCTCTGACAGGAGAGAGAGGCATGACATCGCAAAGTTAGCAGCCGCCCAGGGTCAGAAACTCGCTGTCAATCTTAACCCATTAGGCCCTGTGTTTGAGTCACAAAGCAGGAGTTCAGTGATCGCTGGTTACTTTTAATTTCACATCTCAAGTCCTTCACGGAAAGGAGAGAGAGCATGACATCGCTGATGTTAGAATCCTCCCAGGATCAAAAACATAGCTAGGTGTGAATTCAAACCACTAGGCCCTCTGTTTGAATCCCAAAGCACAAGCTCAGTGATCGCTGCATACTTTTAATTTCACATCGCCAGAGCAGAGATATTTAAAAATGAACTCACGCCCTTCCGAAAGGGGGTTTAAGCATGAGATCGCTAAAGTTAGCAGCCTCCCAGGGTCAGAAACTCGATCTCAATCAAAACTATTTTTCCCTCTGAGACCCAAAGCACCAGCTCCGTGATCACTTGCTTCCTGTTAATTTCACAATACCGGGCCGCGATATTAAAAAAATTACCTCACGCCCCTCCGAAAGGAGGGAGAAGCATGGCATCGGTGAAGTTGGCAGTCTCCCAGGTTCAGACACTGGGTTTCAATGGATACCATTAGGCAATCCCTTTCAGTCCGCAAGGAGGAGCTCCGTGATCGCCTGCTACTTTTAATATCACAATAAGGCGACGCGATATTTAAAAACAATCTCACGCCCTTCTGGAAGGGGAGAGAAGCATGACATCGCTGATGTTAGAATCCTCCCAGCGTCATACAGTCGGTGTCAATCGAAACCACCAGGGACTGTTTGAGTCCCAAAGCACAAACTCAGTGATCGGGGGCAACTTTTAATTTCACATCTCACTTCCCTCTGACAGGAGAGAGAGGCATGACATCGCGAAAGTTAGCAGCCGCCCAGGGTCAGAAACTCGGTGTCAATCTTAACCGTTAGGCCCTGTGTTTGAGTCACAAAGCAGGAGTTCGGTGATCGCTGGTTACTTTTAATTTCACATCTCAAGTCCGTCGGAAAGGAGAGAGAAGCATGACATCGCTGATGTTAGAATCCTCCCAGGATCAGAAACAAAGCTAGTTGCGAATAGAAACAATTACGGCCTCTGTTGGAATCCCAAGGCACAAGATCAGTTATCGCTGCATACTTTTAATTTCACATCGCCAGAGCTGAGATATTTAAAAATGACCTCACGCCCTTCCGAAAGGGGATAGAAGCATGACATCGCTGACGTTAGAATCCTCCTAGGATCAAAAACATAGCTAGGTGTGAATTCAAACCACTAGGCCCTCTGTTTGAATCCCAAAGCACAAGCGCAGTGATCGCTGCATACTTTTAAATTCAGATCGCCAGAGCAGAGATATTTAAAAATGACCTCACGCCCTTCCGAAAGGGGATAGAAGCATAAGATCGCTGAAGTTAGCAGCCTCCCAGGATCAAAAACATAGCAAGGTGTGAATTCAAACCACTAGGCCTTCTGTTTGAATCCCAAAGCACAAGCGCAGTGATCGCTGCATACTTTTAAGTTCACATCGCCAGAGCAGAGATATTTAAAAATGACCTCACGCCCTTCCGAAAGGGGAGAGAAGCATAAGATCGCTGAAGTTAGCAGCCTCCTAGGATCAAAAACATAGCTAGGTGTGAATTCAAACCACTAGGCCCTCTGTTTGAATCCCAAAGCACAAGCTCAGTGATCGCTGCATACTTTTAATTTCACATCGCCAGAGCAGAGATATTTAAAAATGAACTCACGCCCTTCCGAAAGGGGGTTTAAGCATGAGATCGCTAAAGTTAGCAGCCTCCCAGGGTCAGAAACTCGATCTCAATCAAAACTATTTTTCCCTCTGAGACCCAAAGCACCAGCTCCGTGATCAGTTGCTTCCTGTTAATTTCACAATACCGGGGCCGCGATATTAAAAAAATTACCTCACGCCCCTCCGAAAGGAGGGAGAAGCATGGCATCGGTGAAGTTGGCAGTCTCCCAGGTTCAGACACTGGGTTTCAATGGATACCATTAGGCAATCCCTTTCAGTCCGCAAGGAGGAGCTCCGTGATCGCCTGCTACTTTTAATATCACAATAAGGCGACGCGATATTTAAAAACAATCTCACGCCCCTCTGGAAGGGGAGAGAAGCATGACATCGCTGATGTTAGAATCCTCCCAGCGTCATACAGTCGGTGTCAATCGAAACCACCAGGGACTCTGTTTGAGTCCCAAAGCACAAACTCAGTGATCGGGGGCAACTTCTAATTTCACATCTCACGTCCCTCTGACAGGAGAGAGAGGCATGACATCGCGAAAGTTAGCAACCGCCCAGGGTCAGAAACTCGGTGTCAATCTGAACCGTTAGGCCCTGTGTTTGAGTCACAAAGCAGGAGTTCGGTGATCGCTGGTTACTTTTAATTTCACATCTCAAGTCCGTCGGAAAGGAGAGAGAAGCATGACATCGCTGATGTTAGAATCCTCCCAGGATCAGAAACAAAGCTAGTTGCGAATCGAAACAATTACGGCCTCTGTTGGAATCCCAAGGCACAAGATCAGTTATCGCTGCATACTTTTAATTTCACATCGCCAGAGCTGAGATATTTAAAAATGACCTCACGCCCTTCCGAAAGGGGAGAAGCATGGCATCGGTGAAGTTGGCAGTCTCCCAGGTTCAGACACTGGGTTTCAATGGATACCATTAGGCAATCCCTTTCAGTCCGCAATGAGGAGCTCAAAATATCACAATAAGGCGACCCGATATTTAAAAACAATCTCACGCCCCTCTGGAAGGGGAGAGAAGCATGACATCGCTGATGTTAGAATCCTCCCAGCGTCATACAGTCGGTGTCAATCGAAACCACCAGGGACTCTGTTTGAGTCCCAAAGCACAAACTCAGTGATCGGGGCAACTTTTAATTTCACATCTCACGTCCCTCTGACAGGAGAGAGACCTCATGACATTCGCGAAAGTTAGCAACCGCACAGGGTCAGAAACTGAAAGTCAGCAGCCTGTGTTTGATCAAAAACAGGAGTTCGGTGATCGTGTTACTTTTAATTTCAATCTCAAGTCCAAAGGAGAGAGAAGCATGACATCGCTGATGTTAGAATCCTCCCAGGATTCTGTTTGAATCCCCTTCTGGTGGAATCCCAAGGCACAAGATCAGTGATCGCTGCATACTTTTAATTTCACATCGCCAGAGCAGAGATATTTAAAAATGACCTCACGCCCTTCCGAAGGGGATAGAAGCATAAGATCGCTGAAGTTAGCAGCCTCCTAGGATCAAAAACATAGCTAGGTGTGAATTCAAACCACTAGGCCCTCTGTTTGAATCCCAAAGCACAAGCTCAGTGATCGCTGCATACTTTTAAATTCACATCGCCAGAGCAGAGATATTGAAAAATGACCTCACGCCCTTCCGAAAGGGGGTTGAAGCATGAGATCGCTGACGTTAGCAGCCTCCCAGGGTCAGAAACTCGATCTCAATCAAAACTATTTTTCCCTCTGAGACCCAAAGCACCAGCTCCGTGATCACTTGCTTCCTGTTAATTTCACAATACCGGGGCCGCGATATTAAAAAAAAATACCTCACGCCCCTCCGAAAGGAGGGAGAAGCATGACATCGGTGAAGTTGGCAGTCTCCCAGGTTCAGACACTGGGTTTCAATGGATACCATTAGGCAATCCCTTTCAGTCCGCAAGGAGGAGCACCGTGATCGCCTGCTACTTTTAATATCACAATACCGCGACGCGATATTTAAAAACAATCTCACGCTCTTCTGGAAGGGGAGAGAAGCATGACATCGCTGATGTTAGAATCCTGCCAGCGTCATACAGTCGGTGTCAATCGAAACCACCAGGGACTGTTTGAGTCCCAAAGCACAAACTCAGTGATCGGGGGCAACTTTTAATTTCACATCTCACGTCCCTCTGACAGGAGAGAGAGGCATGACATCGCGAAAGTTAGCAGCCGCCCAGGGTCAGAAACTCGGTGTCAATCTTAACCGTTAGGCCCTGTGTTTGAGTCACAAAGCAGGAGTTCGGTGACCGCTGGTTACTTTTAATTTCACATCTCAAGTCCGTCGGAAAGGAGAGAGAAGCATGACATCGCTGATGTTAGAATCCTCCCAGGATCAGAAACAAAGCTAGGTGAATATTCAAACCACTAGGCCCTCTGTTTGAATCCCAAAGCACAAGCGAAGTTATCGCTGCATACTTTTAAATTCACATCGCCAGAGCAGAGATATTTAAAAATGACCTCACGCCCTTCCGAAAGGGGATAGAAGCATAAGATCGCTGAAGTTAGCAGACTCCTAGGATCAAAAACATAGCTAGGTGTGAATTCAAACCACTAGGCCCTCTGTTTGAATCCCAAAGCACAAGCTCAGTGATCGCTGCATACTTTTAATTTCACATCGCCAGAGCAGAGATATTTAAAAATGAACTCACGCCCTTCCGAAAGGGGGTTGAAGCATGAGATCGCTAAAGTTAGCAGCCTCCCAGGGTCAGAAACTCGATCTCAATCAAAACTATTTTTCCCTCTGAGACCCAAAGCACCAGCTCCGTGATCACTTGCTTCCTGTTAATTTCACAGTACCGGAGCCGCGATATTTAAAAATAACCTCACGCCCTTCCGAAAGGGGAGAGAAGCATAAGATCGATGAAGTTAGCAGCCTCCTAGGATCAAAAACATAGCTAGGTGTGAATTCAAACCACTAGGCCCTCTGTTTGAATCCCAAAGCACGAGCGCAGTGATCGCTGCATACTTTTAAATTCAGATCGCCAGAGCTGAGATATTTAAAAATGACCTCACGCCCTTCCGAAAGGGGATAGAAGCATAAGATCGCTGAAGTTAGCAGCCTCCTAGGATCAAAAACATAGCTAGGTGTGAATTCAGACCACTAGGCCCTCTGTTTCAATCCCAAAGCACAAGCGCAGTGATCGCTGCATACTTTTAAATTCACATCGCCAGAGCAGAGATATTTAAAAATGAACTCACGCCCTTCCAAAAGGGGGTTTTAAGCATGAGATCGCTGAAGTTAGCAGCCTCCCAGGATCAGAAACTCGATCTCAATCAAAACTATTTTTCCCTCTGAGACCCAAAGCACCAGCTCCGTGATCACTTGCTTCCTGTTAATTTCACAATACCGGGTCCGCGATATTAAAAAAATTACCTCACGCCCGTTCGAAAGGAGGGGAGAAGCATGGCATCGGTGAAGTTAGCAGTCTCCCAGGTTCAGACACTGGGTTTCAATGGATACCATTAGGCAATCCCTTTCAGTCCGCAAGAAGGAGCTCCTACTTTTAATACCACAATCGCCTGCTACTTTTAATACCACAATCAGG
>JAFDVH010000260.1:0-13248 GCA_019176425.1 Megalops atlanticus | reverse complement strand
AGGGAAGCCATCCGCTGGGAAAAGGGCCCAGCACCCAGGGCTGTCTGGGAGGTGACGTAATGCACGGTACCTACCTTCCCGGGCCCTGATCAGGCAGACTGGGAAACCCTTGCGGTGTTAGACCTAACAGTCTGCTTGGGGAAACGCCAGAGCAAGCCCCACGAAGGGAGGCCCTCTCGCAGGCTCTACTCAGGTGATCGGGCAACCTTGCGGTGTTAACAAAGATTACTTGGGTAGAGCAAAGTAAGTATCCAGCCCCCTGGGTCACTTGGACAGCACGCAGGGACGGTGGTCTGGGGCCTACAGACCTTAATTGGTGGCCCAGTCTTCTACCGGTGGCTAGCACCACTCACACACCTGTCCACGATGCACTACACCAGCGCGTTTCCTGGACCCGGAGAAAGATATGAAAAATAGCATTTAGTTTAAAAACCTAAAATTAAAAGGAACAACTAAAAACAGCAAAAACAGTCTTTTTGCAGGATAACTAAAGAATACCCAAAGTAATTTGCAGAAAAACCTAAGAGCAGGATAATGACCAAAGTGAGTTGAGGTTGATTAAACCCTCAAAAACTAAACAAAGATTAATAAAAGAAAATCAATTGGATATGGGACACAAGCCTAGGCTAAATCTCCCTTGGCTGGCCGCCTCAGAAAAGGAAATAGTGTTGAAAGGATACACCCGATGATCAAAAGACTACTGATGATGTGTCTAAAATTCAGTTAAAATTTGCCATCAAAAGAGTAACAGGTACTAAAACCTAAAGCAAAAGAAAACTATCAAAAACTAAATATCAAAACACCTTAGTGGATCCTGACAAGAAATAAAAACTAAATCTTGTGTTTAAAAATGTGGTGGCCTATTAAGGCCACAACTAAAACCTAACAAAGAAAACTACAAAAAAACTAAATGATAGAGAGAGAAGGCCAGTGGAAGCCCAAAAAGAAATAAAAACTAAAACTCAGTGAAACAGGACAGGGATGTGGTGGCCTAGTGCTGAAAGGCCAGAACACCCTATGACCCTGACATACGCCACCAATGATGTGAAAATCGCACATCAAAAGGGAAACAAGGCCTACTAAATACAAAAAGAAAAGGAAAGCTTTTGGATACTCACAAAAAGAAAAAAAGAACTAAATCTCGCAGGCCTCTGGGACGGGGGTGTGGAGGCCTAGGGTCGAAAAGGTCAAAACACCTTATGATCCTGACATACACTGCTAATGTTGTGTTTAAAAATACAGTGAATATTACACACCTGAAAGAGTAACGAGGCCCTACATGAGCAATAATGAACCTGAAAATAAGAAAGTGAAAGGTCATTGGGACAAGTGTACAGCCTAAATAAAAACTGCCTTTGAGCCCCCATTTCAACCATGGTCTGAAAGGACTAATGTGGGGGGATCATCGGAAAACTTCCAGAACACCTGCCTAGGCTTGGCCCTAACCCTATCCCACCAATGATGATGTCAAAACAGTGTGGCCATCCTAAAAGGCCTACCCTAAATACCCTAAAAGAAAAGGCCTAACTCCTAACCCTAACCCTAACCCTAACCCTAACCCTAACCCTAACCCTGGCCTATACCCTAAAAAAAACCCTAACCCTAACCCTAACCCTAACCCTAACCAAACCCTAACCCTAACCTAACCCTAACCCTAACCCTAACCCTAACCCGAACCCTAACCCTAACCCTAACCCTAACCCTAACCCTAACCTAACCCTAACAACCCTAACCCTAACCCTAACCTGGAACAGTAACCCTAACCCTAACCCTAATCCTAAATTTAACCCTAACCCTAACTGTAACCCTAACCCTAACCCTAACCTCCTAACTGGTAACCCTAACATGACCAACCCTAAGTCCCCCTAACCCTAAAAACTGGAACAGTAACTCCCCTAACCCTAACCCTAACCCTAACCCTAAGCCCTAGCCCTAACCCTAACCCTAACCCTAACCCAACCCTAACCCTAACCCTAACCCTAACCCTAACCCTAACCCTAACCCTATACTAAAAATTACAACCCTAAAAGAATAACCATAATCCCTAAAATTAACCCAAACCTTACCCTAACCCTAAATAAAAATACAAATTAAACCCTAAAAATATATAATATCTAACCCTAACCCATAACCCTAACCCTAACCCTAACCCTAAATTTAAAATAAGAAACAAAAGGTATTTTAAGATAACCCTAACCCTAACCCTAACCCTAACCTTGAACCCTAACCTCTAACCCTAACCCTAACTTGGAACTTTAACCCTAATATCTAACCCTAACCCTAAAGATAAAAACCTAGTTTTTTGCTGCCTGAAAACCCAACTGCTTCTCTTAAAGACCACATAGTTTGTAACTCGGAAAAAAACTAAACCGTGTCCTAAGAGAACAGACTAAATTAACCCTTAGGATGCAGGAGGCAATTGAGCTGTGTGGGTCCGACCCAGTAGAAGCCTGACCCTAACCCTAAGGGTTAAGTGTCTGGGAATACTCTAACTGGAACAGGTACCCTAACCCATCCGCTGGGAAAAACCCCAACACCTAGGGCTGTCTGGGAGGTGACGTAACCCAACCCTAACCTACCTTCCCCGGGCCCTGATCAGGCAGACTGGGAAACCTTGCCCCTAACCCTAACTAACAGTCTGCTTAACCCTAAGAGCAACCCCCACCCTAACCCTCTCCCTAACTCTAACTCAGGTGATCGGGCACCCTTGCCCTAACAAAGATTACTTAACCAAGAGCAAAAGTAAGTATCCAACCCCCTGGGTCCACTTGGACAACCCTAACAGGGACCCTAACCCTAACCCTAACAGACCTTAACCCTAACCCTAACTTCTAACCCTGGCTAACCCCAACTCACGCACCTGTCCACCCTAACACTAACCCAGCGCGTTTCCTGGGATTAACCCTAAGGGATAACCCTAACCCTAGCATTTAGCTTAAAAACCTAAAATAAAAAGGAACAACCCTAAACAGCAAAAACAGTCTGTTTTGCAGGAGAACTAAAGAATACCCAAAATAATTTGCAGAAAAACCTAAGAGCAGGATAACTGAAAAATAACCAAATAAAGTTGAGGTTGATTAAACCCTCAAAAACTAAACAAAGATTAATAAAAGAAAATCAATTGGATATGGGACACAAACCGCCTGATCTCCCTTAACTGGCCGCCTCAGAGGAGGGTGTATAGTGTTGAAAGGCCTAACACCCGATGATCCTGAGGTACACTACTGATGATGTGTCCCTAAAATTCAGTTAAAATTGCACATCAAAAAGAGTAACAGGGCCTACTAAAACCTAAAAGCAAGAAAACTATAACAAAAACTAAAACCCTAACCCTAAGGCCAGTGGAGGCCTAAAATTAAATAAAAACTAAATCTGGCAGGACGGGGATGTGGTGGCCTAGTGCTAAAGCCAGAACCCCTATGACCCTGACATAACCCTAACAATGAAGTGTTAGAAAACTCAACCCTAACAGGAACCCTATGTGGTGGCCTGAAAAAGGCCAGAACACCCTATGACCCTGACCTAACCCTAACCAATGAAGTGTTAGAAAACTCAGTGAAACCCTAACTCGGGCCCTAACCCTGTGGTGGCCTAACCTGAAAGGCCAGAACACCAACCCTGACCCTAACATAACCCTACCAATGATGTGTCAGAAACACCCTAACCCTAACCCTAACCCTAACCTCTACTGAAAATCGCACATCTAAAAGGGAAAACAAGGCCTACTAAATACAAAAAGAAAAGGAAAGCCTTTGGATACCCACAAAAAGAAAAAAGAACCCTAATCTCCTAGGCCTCTGGGGCCGGGGGTGGAGGCCCTAGGGTTGGAAACCCAAAACACCTTGTGATCCTGACATACACTGCTAATGTTGTGTTTAAAAATACAGTGAATATTACACCCTGAAAGAGTACCCGAGGCCTACATGAGCAATAACCCTAACCAGGAGATAACCCTAAGAAAGTAAAAGGTCATTGGGACAAGTGTACAGCCTAACATTTGCCTAACGTGCCCTGCCTTTGAGCCCCCATTTCAACCACATGGTCTGAAAGGACTAATGTGGGGGATCACCCGAAAACTTCCACAAAACCTAACTTGAGCCAGTGCCATAACCCCAACCTGAACTCAAAGAGATCCCAAATAAAACCCTTTCTGAATTCAACTACAGTGTGGCCATGCTTATAAGAAAAGGCCTCTTGGACAAGGTGTGGAGGCCTAACCCTGAAAGGCCAAAACACCCTATGATCCTGACCCTGTGTTCAAAAATTCAAAAAATTACACGTCTAAAAAAGTAACAAGGCCTATTAAAACTACAAATACAGAAAGAAAAGGAAAGATGTTGGATGCCTTAAAAAAGAAAATAAGAACTAAAATCTAAAGGCCTTTTGGAGCTCACTAAGTGAAGGAATAAACAACACCTAAATTTAACGCCCATTCCTAACCTCCAACCTTCTTGCAGAGGTATGGAGGACTGACTGGCCCCTAACTCCTAAGCCAGGCATAGACCCTACCTGCTAACCCTAACCCTCACTCCTCACCTCTGCTCTTTCCAGGTTGACGTTTTCCCGCCTAACACTAAGCCTAACCCTAACTTTAACCCTAACCCTGCTTCTGACCCTAACTCCGGGCCCTAACCCTCATTCGGTGCCCGGTTGACCCCTAACCCTTAACTCACTCACCGGCCCTGTCCCTTCGCCCTGACGCCTGCGCATCCGGCCCTGGTCGTTTGCTCTCTAACCCTAACCCTGGGTGGGGTGTTCGTCTGTTCGCCCACCCTAATGGTGTTCGTTCATTCTATCCCTAACTGGGGGCCGCCCTAACCTCTCGTCCGTCCGGCGGTTTGTGCTAACGCCTGGGGGATTAACCAACCCTTGTTTGGCGACTGACCCTAGGCCCTAACCCTGTTCGGCTCCTAACCCTGGCCTTAACTGGCGGTCGTTCATTCGTTCCTCCTCGGTGGTCTCCTGAGGCCCTCCTGGCATTCGTCTGTCTGGTTCGTTCGCTGGCCGTAACCCTAACCCTAACCCTAACCCTAACCGTCTGCTCAGCATATAACCCTACTTCACTGTATAAGGATGATAAGGGTGACCACTAAAAATTAGCAGTCAATAAGGCATTTCCTACTGGGTACTGATTTTGGGCCAAACATCAGCAACAATGAACCTGAGACTCAGGATAAAACATAATAAGTTTATTATTCTAAAAAACCCCAAACCCTAAACTGTTGGGGTGACCCTAACCGTAACCCTAACCCCAACCCCAACCCTAACCCCAAAGACCTTAACCCTAACCCTAACGCTAACCCTAACCCTAACCCTAACCCTAACCCTAACCCTAACCCTAACCCTAACCCTAACCCTAATCTTAACCCTAATCCTAAATCTCCAACCCTAAACTGTAACCCTAAGCCCCCAACCCTAAAAATATAATGGTAACCCTAACCCCAACCCTAACCCTAAGTCCCCCAACCCTAAAAAACTGGAACAGTAACCCTAACTATAATCCTAAACTCTCAAACCCTAAGGGTCAACCCTAACTCTATCTGTAACCCTAATCTTAACCCCAACCTTAAAGGGATACTAAAAAATTACATATCTAAAAAGAATAAACATAATCCAATAAAATTAATACAAGAAAATTACAATACGAATAAATAAAAATACAAATTAAAGTATAAAAATATATAATATCTAAATATACTCCATAACAAACCACTCCGCAGTGGGGAAATTTAAAATAAGAAACAAAAAGGTATTTTAAGATACCAACATTAAAGAAAGAAGCAGAAATTTGAATAGGGGCCTCTGGGTAATCATATATTGGAACTTTGGAGATGAATATCTCGGGACGGATTAAAGATAAAAACATAGTTTTTTCTCGTCTGAAAGTACAACTGCTTCTCTTAAAGACCACATAGTTTGTGACGTGAAAAAAAAACTAAACCGTGTCCGAAGAGAACAGACTAAATTAGGGCCTTAGGATGCAGGAGGCAATTGAGCTGTGTGGGTCCGACCCAGTAGAAGCCTGATGGCTTCCCGAAGGGTTCCAGTGTCTGGGGAATACTCGGCTGGAACAGGTAGGGAAGCCATCCGCTGGGAAAAGGACCAGCACCCAGGGCTGTCTGGGAGGTGACGTAATGCACGGTACCTACCTTCCCGGGCCTGATCAGGCAGACTGGGAAACCTTGCGGTGTTAACGAACAGTCTGCTTGGGGAAACGCCAGAGCAAGCCCCACGAAGGGAGGCCCTCTCGCAGGCTCTACTCAGGTGATCGGGCAACCTTGCGGTGTTAACAAAGATTACTTGGGTAGAGCAAAAGTAAGTATCCAGCCCCCCTGGGTCCACTTGGACAGCACGCAGGGACGGTGGTCTGGGGCCTACAGACCTTAATTGGTGGCCCAGTCTTCTACCGGTGGCTAGCACCACTCACGCACCTGTCCACGATGCACTACACCAGCGCGTTTCCTGGGACCCGGAGAAGGGATATGAGAAATAGCATTTAGTTTAAAAACCTAAAATAAAAAGGAACAACTAAAAACAGCAAAAACAGTCTTTTTGCAGGATAACTAAAGAATACCCAAAATAATTTGCAGAAAAACCTAAGAGCAGGATAACTGAAAAATAACAAAGTAAGTTGAGGTTGATTAAACCCTCAAAAACTAAACAAAGATTAATAAAAGAAAATCAATTGGATATGGGACACAAGCCGAGGCCTGATCTCCCTTGGCTGGCCGCCTCAGAGGAGGGTGTATAGTGTTGAAAGGCCGAAACACCCGATGATCCTGAGGTACACTACTGATGATGTGTCCTAAAATTCAGTTAAAATTGCACATCAAAAAGAGTAACAGGGCCTACTAAAACCTAAAGCAAGAAAACTATAACAAAAACTAAAGTATAGAAAGAGAAGGCCAGTGGAGGCCTAAAAGAAATAAAAACTAAATCTGGCAGGACGGGGATGTGGTGGCCTAGTGCTGAAAGGCCAGAACACCCTATGACCCTGACATACGCCACCAATGAAGTGTTAGAAAACTCAGTGAAACAGGACGGGGATGTGGTGGCCTAGTGCTGAAAGGCCAGAACACCCTATGACCCTGACATACGCCACCAATGATGATGAAAACTTAGAAAACTAAATACAAAAAGAAAAGGAAAGCCTTGGATACCCAAAAAAGAAAAAAAGAATTAAATCTCGGGGACGGGGTGTGGAGGCCTGGTCGGTCCTGGCATACACTACTAATGTTGTGTTTAAAAATACAGTGAATATTACAGAACACCCTAAAGACCCTGAGGCATACATGAGCAATAATGAACCTGAGAATCAGGAGATCAAAAAGGAAAACAAGGCCTACTAAATACAAAAAGAAAAGGAAAACTTTTGGATACCCAAAAAAAAGCCCCATTTCAACTAAATCTGAAAGGACTAATGGGGGGGGTGTGGAGGCCTAGGGTCCTAACCCTAACCAAAACACCTCGTGATCCAGACTGACACTGCTAATGTTGTGTTTAAAAATACACCTTTATATTACACACCTGAAAGAGTAACGAGGCCTACATAAGCAACCTAATCCCCTACCTGAAAATAAGAAAGTGAAAGGTCATTGGGACAAGTGTGGTTCTGGACATCACTGGACCCGTGCCCTCCTGAAGCCCCCATTTCAACCACATGGTCTGAAAGGAAAATGTGGGGGATCATTCAAACTTCATAAAACCTAACCCTTCCCTAACCCTATAGTGGGCACTGTAAGGAACTATGTTGGATCTCCCTGGCTGTAATTTAGAACACTCCTCCTTAAACTTGGTGACCCTGTATAGGAAGCCACTTGGGGGTGAAAATAGAACACTAGGGGATGGGACATCAAGTGTGCCCTATCTCTAACCCCCTTTCCAGACTACCTGCTAAGAGGTCTGAAGGGAAAAAGGACTTAAGTCTTAGAGATATTCTAAACCCTAACCCAACCAACCCTAACCTAACCTAACCTAATCTTAACTCTCCAACCCTAAACTGTAACCCTAACCCCAACCCAACCCTAAGTCCCCAACCCTAAAAACTGGAACAGTAACCCTAACTATAACTCTAAACCTAATCCTAAGCTCTCCAACCTAAGCGGTAGCAGTAACCGGGTAGCCCTAACCCTAAGGGTCAACCCTAACTCTATCCGTAACCCTAATCTTAACCCCAACCTAAAGAGATACTAAAAAAATACATATTTAAAAAGAATAAACATAATCTAATAAAATTAATACAAGAAAATTACAATAAGAATAAATAAAAATACAAATTAAAGTATAAAAATATATAATATCTAAATATACTCCATAACAAACCACTCCGCAGTGGGGAAATTTAAAATTAGAAACAAAAAGGTATTTTAAGATACCAACATTAAAGAAAGAAGCAGAAATTTGAATAGGGGCCTCTGGGTAATCATATATTGGAACTTTGGAGATGAATATCTCGGGAAGGATTAAAGATAAAAACATAGTTTTCTGCGTCTGAAAGTACAACTGCTTCTCTTAAAGACCACATAGTTTGTGAGGTCGGAAAAAAACTAAAAATTAGTGTCCGAAGAGAACAGACTAAATTAGGGCCTTAGGATGCAGGAGGCAATTGAGCTGTGTGGGTCCGAGACCCAGTAGAAACCTGATGGCTTCCCGAAGGGTTCCAGTGTCTGGGGAATACTCGGCTGGAACAGGTAGGGTGAGCCATCCGCTGGGAAAAAGGACCAGCACCCAGGGCTGTCTGGGAGGTGACGTAATGCACGGTACCTACCTTCCTAAACCCTGATCAAGCAGACTGGGAAACCTTGCGGTGTTAACAGAACAGTCTGCTTGGGGAAACGCCAGAGCAAGCCCCAAAAGGGAGGCCCTCTCGCAGGCTCTACTCAGGTGATCGGGCAACCTTGCGGTGTTAACAAAGATTACTTGGGTAGAGCAAAAGTAAGTATCCAGCCCCCTGGGTCCACTTGGACAGCACGCAGGGACGGTGGTCTGGGGCCTACAGACCTTAATTGGTGGCCCAGTCTTCTACCGGTGGCTAGCACCACTCACGCACCTGTCCACGATGCACTACACCAGCGCGTTTCCTGGGACCTTAAAGGGATATGAAAAATAGCATTTAGCTTAAAAACCTAAAATAAAAAGGAACAACTAAAAACAGCAAAAACAGTCTGTTTTGCAGGATAACTAAAGAATACCCAAAATAATTTGCAGAAAAACCTAAGAGCAGGATAACTGAAAAATAACTAAAGTAAGTTGAGTTGATTAAACCCTCAAAAACTAAACAAAGATTAATAAAAGAAAATCAATTGGATATGGGACACAAGCCGAGGCCTGATCTCCCTTGGCTGGCCGCCTCAGAGGAGGGTGTATAGTGTTGAAAGGCCGAAACACCCGATGATCCTGAGGTACACTACTGATGATGTGTCCTAAAATTCAGTTAAAATTTGCACATCAAAAAGAGTAACAGGGCCTACTAAAACCTAAACAAGAAAACTACAACAAAAACTAAAGATAGAAAGAGAAGGCCAGTGGAGGCCTAAAAAAGAAATAAAAACTAAATCTGGCAGGACTCAGGGGATGTGGTGGCCTAGTGCTGAAAGGCCAGAACACCCTATCCCCTGACATACGCCACCAATGATGTGTTAGAAAACTCAGTGAAACAGGACGGGGATGTGGTGGCCTAGTGCTGGGCCAGAACACCCTATGACCCTGACATACGCCAGAAGTGTTAGAAAACTCAGTGAAACAGGGCCAGGATGTGGTGGCCTAGTGCTGAAAGGCCAGAACACCCTGCTTGACCCTGACATACGCCAATGATGTGAAAAACCCACATCAAAAAGGGAAAACAAGGCCTACTAAATACAAAAAGAAAAGGAAAGCTTTTGGATACCCACAAAAGAAAAAGAACTAAATCTCGCAGGCCTCTGGGGACGGGGGTGTGGAGGCCCCTGGGTCCAAAGGTCAAAACACCTTGTGATCCTGACATACACTGCTAATGTTGTGTTTAAAAATACAGTGAATATTACACACCTGAAAGAGTAACGAGGCCTACATGAGCAATAATGAACCTGAAAATAAGAAAGTGAAAGGTCATTGGGACAAGTGTACAGCCTAAAAACAGCAAAAACAGTCGTCGGCCCGTGCCCTGCCTTTTTGAGCCCCCATTTCAACCACATGGTCTGAAAGGACTAATGTGGGGGGATCATCGGAAAACTTCCACAAAACCCTAACCCAGCCAGTGCCATCGGACCAGGCTGACACAAAAAGATCCCAAATAAAACCCTTTCTGAATTCAACTACAGTGTGGCCATTCTTATAAGAAAAGGCCTCTTGGACAAGGGTGTGGAGGCCTAGTGCTGAAAGGCCAAAACACCCTATGATCCTGAAGATGTGTTCAAAAATTCAGAAAAATTACACGTCTATAAAAAGTAACAAGGCCTATTAAAACTACAAATACAGAAAGGAAAGGAAAGATGTTGGATGCCTTAAAAAGAAAATAAAAACAAAATCTAAAGGCCTTTTGGAGCTCACTTAAGTGAATAAGAATTAAAGAAATAAACAACACCTAAATTTGGGCCCATTCGTCCTCCAGGCTTCTTGCAGAGGTATGGAGGACTGACTGGCCACGGCGAGATATGCCAAGCCAGGCATAGAGGGTGACCTGCTAAGCTTGCGGCCTCACTCCTCACCTCTGCTCTTTCCAGGTTGACGTTTTCCCGCCAACACAAGGAGCTCGCTTAGGGGCTTTCGGGTGGTCGGTTGTTTCTGGGGGACGGAAAGGCGGGCGTTTGGGCGTTCATTGGTGCCGGTTGACCCCTTAGAGTTTTCGTTCACTCAGCGGCCTGTCCGTTCGCCTGCGGAGGCCTGCGCATCCGGCGGCCTGGTCGTTGCTCTCCGGGGGCCCTGGGTGGGGTGTTCTGTCTGTTCGCCCACCTTAATTGGTGTTCGTTCATTCGTTACTCCCGCATTGGGCCGCCCGGGGCTCGTCCGTCCGGTTTTGTGCGTTCGCCTGGGGGATTCGTTCAGGTTGTTTGGCCGACTGACCGGGAGAGCCCTCGGCGGTGTTCGCTTGTCGGCTGGCCTTAACTGGCGGTCGTTCATTCGTTCCTCCGGTGGTCTCCTTGGGGCCCTCCTGCATTCGTCTGTCTGGTTCATTAACCTGGCCGTGGCCGTTGCCCGGTTCCCTTCTGCTCATCTGCTCACATATATAGTTTACTTCACTGTATAAGGATGATAAGGGTGACCACTAAAAATTAGCAGTCAATAAGGCATTTCCTACTGGGTACTGATTTAAGGGCCAAACATCAGCAACAATGAACCTGAGACTCAGGATAAAACATAATAAGTTTATCATTCTTAAAAACCCTAAACCCTAAACTGTTAGGGTAACCCTAACCGCAACCCTAACCCCCAACCCTAACCCTAAAAACCTTAACCCTAAGCGGTAAGGGTAACACTAACCGTAACCCTAACCTATCTCTAACCCTAAATCCCCCCTAACCTTAAGCACTGGAAAGGGTAACCCTAACCCCAACCCTAACCTTAACCAAGTTCCCCAAAAATGGTAACAGTAACCCTAATCTTAACTCTCCAACCTAAACTGTAACCCTAACCCCAACCCTAACCCTAAGTCCCCCAACCCTAAAAAACTGGAACAGTAACCCTAACTATAACTCTAAACCCTAATCCTAAGCCAACAACCCTAAGCTGTAGCAGTAACCCTAGCCCTAACCCTAAGGGTCAACCCTAACTCTATCCGTAACCCTAATCTTAACCCCAACCCTAAAGAGATACTAAAAATTACATATTTAAAAAGAATAAACATAATCTAATAAAATTAATACAAGAAAATTACAATAAGAATAAATAAAAATACAAATTAAAGTATAAAATATATAATATCTAAATATACTCCATAACAAACCACTCCGCAGTGGGGGAAATTTAAAATTAGAAACAAAAGGTATTTTAAGATACCAACATTAAAGAAAGAAGCAGAAATTTGAATAGGGGCCTCTGGGTAATCATATATTGGAACTTTGGAGATGAATATCTCGGGAAGGATTAAAGATAAAAACATAGTTTTTCCTGCGTCTGAAAGTACAACTGCTTCTCTTAAAGACCACATAGTTTGTGACGTCGGAAAAAACTAAACCGTGTCCGAAGAGAACAGACTAAATTAGGGCCTTAGGATGCAGGAGGCAATTGAGCTGTGTGGGTCCAACCCAGTAGAAGCCTGATGGCTTCCCGAAGGGTTCCAGTGTCTGGGGAATACTTGGCTGGAACAGGTAGGGAAGCCATCCGCTGGGAAAAGGACCAGCACCCAGGGCTGTCTGGGAGGTGACGTAATGCACGGTACCTACCTTCCTGGTCCCTGATCAGGCAGACTGGGAAACCTTGCGGTGTTAACGAACAGTCTGCTTGGGGGAAACGCCAGAGCAAGCCCCACGAAGGGAGGCCCTCTCGCAGGCTCTACTCAGGTGATCGGGCAACCTTGCGGTGTTAACAAAGATTACTTGGGTAGAGCAAAAGTAAGTATCCAGCCCCCCTGGGTCCACTTGGACAGCACGCAGGGACGGTGGTCTGGGGCCTACAGACCTTAATTGGTGGCCCAGTCTTCTACCGGTGGCTAGCACCACTCACGCACCTGTCCACGATGCACTACACCAGCGCGTTTCCTGGGACCCGGAGAAGGGATATGAAAAATAGCATTTAGCTTAAAAACCTAAAATAAAAAGGAACAACTAAAAACAGCAAAAACAGTCTTTTTGCAGGATAACTAAAGAATACCCAAAATAATTTGCAGAAAAACCTAAGAGCAGGATAACTGAAAAATAAAAAAGTAAGTTGAGGTTGATTAAACCTCAAAACTAAACAAAGATTAATAAAAGAAAATCAATTGGATATGGGACACAAGCCGAGGCCTGATCTCCTTGGCTGGCCGCCTCAGAGGAGGGTGTATAGTGTTGAAAGGCCGAAACACCCGATGATCCTGAGGTACACTACTGATGATGTGTCCTAAAATTCAGTTAAAATTGCACATCAAAAAGAGTAACAGGGCCTACTAAAACCTAAAGCAAGAAAACTATAACAAAAACTAAAGTATAGAAAGAGAAGGCCAGTGGAGGCCTAAAAAGAAATAAAAACTAAATCTGGCAGGATGGGATGTGGTGGCCTAGTGCTGAAAGGCCAGAACACCCTATGACCCTGACATACGCCACCAATGAAGTGTTAGAAAACTCAGTGAAACAG
>JAFDVH010000259.1:0-13261 GCA_019176425.1 Megalops atlanticus | reverse complement strand
CAAACAGCTCCTCCCACCGTCAAACCAACCTCTCAATCAAAACGACCTGTCACTCATAACGTGATGTCAATCAAAACACACTGTCAATCAAATCGACCTGTCATTCAATCAGGCTGACAAGGAGGGGGTCATCAATCATTTTTGACAGAAAGTGCAGGATATATACTACTCACAATTTCCTGTATGTCAGCTGTCCTAACAGGTGTGATGAATAATCTCCCTTTCTTTTCACACCAAGTGATACTGCAACTGGGTTATCATCCTACAACATGGTTGTCTCATTTGGTTCCTGGGGGCTTTCAATCATCTTATTCCAACTTATTAGCCCCAATCTGCTAATTAGCTGCAAGGATTTATACAGATGCATTTTCCATAGCACACTTCAGTATTATTTATCTTTGAATAGTGTACACCCTATCATTTTTGTATAGCTTGTGATGTATATGCCATGTATACAGCTAATACCTTTGTATAACATGATACCATACAGCTCCTGAATGTGCATGTGCTCTATATACACTTCTCATCAGAAAAGGCCATTCTGAGTAAATCAGCTAAATTAATAAATTAAGATCAGGGGTTGAAGGAGTAACCAGCACATATAATAGCCCTATGAGGACTGAGTTTCATATTACTAGGTGATTCAAAATGACTGCATCGTACACCACAGTAGAGGGCAGTAGAGGTAGTTCTGACCCACCTTCCACCAAACAGAAACTCATCTTTACATAATGAGTTCAAGATGTCTTCATGGTGAGGGTTTAATAAGTCATAAAGCAAGACAGCAGACAAGTAAATTGAGTAATACAATAATCTTTATAATACCATACAGTAGTCTCCTTCTTGTAGTCAAATTTAGGTAGTAGTCATCTAGACACACATTGTACTACAATATAAACAGATCATGAAGCTATACTCTGCCATTGTTACACTGTACTCACCAGAATGCAATCACACAGAGGTGTCATCTCCAGTGCTTGTTAAACATCAGGAACATCATCTTAAAAAGTTGTCTACCCGAGATGTTTTCTCTGGTTGGTTCCTTAACATAATGTGGTGCATTGCAATTACATTCTTGTATTCTAGTGGAAGAGTTTTTCAGTTTTCCAAATGCTGACAAATCACTAATTCCCGAAACAGGTAATATGTCACCAACTGTTATTGCAAATACAACATTTTGACAAACATGGATGTGAAAAAACTCAAATCTTGTCAGAACTAGAACTAATATTTTCAAAACTAAATCCTCTATAGTATAAAATCTTTATGATAGAATGAACAGGGGCACATGAGTTGTAAGGTTGTATGAATTTTTAATATAGAAGACAGAAGATCTGATAATTTAATAAAAAGATCTGACAATTTGCTAGATCAATACATGCCTTTGTGTTGCAAAAACATAATAAGAATCGATAAAGAAATAAAATGAAAGCAATTTCAGGAAACAAAACCAGAGCCACATTGAGCCAAAACCAGTCAAACCACTCTCAGGTATTATTCCTGTCAATCATGTGATCCAGTTCCTATAAAGACAGACTGCATCTGATTGGAATGATGAGTGATAAAAAGATAAAGAGTCAAGGCAATCAGTCCACACTGCTCACAAACCATTTAGCTTTTTCCATCTGACAAATTTAAACCAGCTCAACACAGATCTTCAGCTGTAAGGTAGGAGTATTTGTATATTATTTTTATCTTATATGAACTTTAAAAAGTTTTTTAGTAATAGCAATGTTTCATTTTCTTGTACATGCAACAATTACACTCCTTTATGTGTATTTTTGCATATTTTTACATATTCAGATTCAAAAATATATACAAATGAAGCTGAGACGTGTTAATTTTTTTTTTTCTAATTTAACAGCAATGTACTTTTAATTTTCTTATGTATTCAAAACATTGACTTCTTTGAATAGGAATTTCATACTTTATTTTACATGCTATCATCAAATTCAAAAATATTTGAAAATGAAGCCAAGATGATGAACCTTATTTGAAATTCTCATTTATTTCCACTTGTGACCTTTATAGTGAAGCTACAGCATGGCAAAATTAGCCCTGCTGGTCTTCTTTGCTCTGTCTGTGGGTAAGTTATTTACTATTTTTTGTGTAGGTGTATGTAATTTAGAAGGATTTGTGATGAATTCTTTCACAAAATATATTTTACATAAGAAATGAAATGGGAAACTTTTCTTGAGGATCTGTTTAAAAACAAATTAAAAATCTAATAATAGGTCAAAGACAAATGCAGTTTTAAAAACTGCAGCAAAATTAATGTGACAGGAAAACCTTCAAAAGGGGAATTCTCAGAATTAATATGTTTATAATAACTATACTAATACAGATAGTTAACAAAATGTAAGGCAAATTCTCTAGATTCTAAAACTATGAGGGGCCAAACAGGACATATATAAATATAAAGCTGGATATATAAATGTAACTCCGAATATATAAATATAATTCCTGAATATATAAATGTACCTCTGAATATATAAATTCAATTCCCGAATATATAAATATAACTCTGAATATATAAATATAACTCTGAATATATAAATGTAGGGGTCTTAATGAGTTTATCAAATGTTGCGCTGATAATGCCAGTTATCGCATCTATCAGAGATTGGCTGTTTATCAATTCCAAGAATGCAAGAACGTACTTCTGTTCTTGAGAAGAACGTTCTTGCCAAGCGTCCTTGATGAGAACGGTCTTGCAAGACCGTTGTGTACTTCCATACTTGCTATTGCGCAATACCCTGGGCGCGGCTCATTTAAGCAGTGATATGACAACACTGCCATTATCAGCGCAACATTTGATAAACTTTTGTTTTATTGTGCTTGTGTATTACATTTTGTGTTTTACCAGTGGGAAAAGCTGAGGTAGAAAGATAGACAGACAGACAACCGATTGTCTTGTAATGTTAAATAACATTTTAGTACTCATCCTACCATATGAGTGAAATGACAAACACGAGTTTTGAGTTCATCTTTAACTTTATTATATGAACAAAGTAGCAGCCTATACTATGGCAAAACAGAAATCACTGCTTAAATGAACTGCGCCCAGGGTATTGCGCAAGTACACACAGCATCTCAATCTCTGATAGGTGCGTTCTCCGTCCTCGCGATCTTGCAAGAACGTTCTTCTCAAGAACACAAGTACGTTCTCAGTCTTCTTAGTATTGATAAACAGCCGCGGATTGATAAACAGCCCCTGTGACATTCGGCTCCCCTACTTGAAAGGTCCTAATACCAAGAAAATGAGGACCCCTTAATGAAGTCCAAATTATTGCCTCGTTCCAATTTAAATTATTTAATGTTTTTGTTTTTTTTTATCTTTGATTGTACTGTAAAATTTTACTGATGCTAATGTTAAACTTGTTTTGCTCACTCAGTAGCCTATGAAGAAAAAAAAAGAAATTATTCAAAAAAGAAAAACGAGTGTCTTGTGATATGCCTGAGTATAAACTAACTTTTATATATTCAGAGTTACTTTTATATATTCAGGAGTTACATTTATATATTCAGAGTTATATTTATATATTTGGGAATTGAATTTATATATTCAGAGTTACATTCATATATTCAGGAATTGAATTGATATATTCAGAGTTACATTTATATATTCAGAGTTACTTTTATATATTCAGGAGTTACATTTATATATTCAGAGTTACTTTTATATATTCGGGAATTGAATTTATATATTCAGCTTTATATTTATATATTTCCTGTTTGGCCCCTCATATAAAACACAGACATAAGACATAAGAAGGGTAGAACCAGAGGAAATTAAAAGAAGTGGTGTGTTGGTTCAGTTAGTGGAGTCAACACCTTTGAGTGAGAGTGAAAAATATATTTATTAGAGCATTGCATATGTCATGCTGATCATGTTATTAATTTATTAGTTTGATAATAATATTTACTTAACCCCACCCCCAGTTTTCTTTAAGCCCTGGAACCCCTCCCAATATGTGATTATTATTTATGTCTGCAAACAAAGTCTCTAATCAAAAAGTAACCTTTTATGCATCTTCTTTGTTCCTTGAATGATTGCAAATCAAAGATCACATTATTGATTTTTGACTTGATTTAAGCTCCCTGTGAATTAAAAATAATCACAGAGGCCTTTGTTAAACCATACAGCAGTATGCTGTCATGCTTAACATTTAGCAAAAACAAAATCTAACAGTTCTGCTGTTCTGCTATATATTTAATGGTCCTCCCACCTGTGTATTTATACCAAACATGGATAGAAAAAATGTTTCCTCAGATGTAATATGTGTTTAAATGATGTGACATCATGTTTTTGTCATTTCTTAAAGGGAGTGGTCAAGAGGTGGGCAGCACAAACCTGAATGAGTTCAACAAAATAGTTACAATGACTCAAACTCAATGCCAAGGTTTGTAATAAATCAGCTCTGGCAATAACACAAACCCAGGGAAAGTTTTTGTTTTGATATGCCAAGCAATGAGTCTCTGAATTATGTATAAATGTGGCTGGTATCTATGTTGTGTACAGTGTCTACAAACTAAGCAGACTTACTGCACTCAGTTGAAAACTGTAGGTATGTTAGAGTGAGGATGGTATTATTAATTGAAACAACCCTGTTGAAGGCACATTACAACAAAAAGCTGATGAAGATTGTGCAGATTCTTCTGTTTGTGTGCATGACCTTACTTTACTATCATTGTTCTAGTATGTGCAAGCAAATAACTTCCCTGAGTGTTACATTTTTGCACAAATTAAATCATGCATAAAAATGGAAAGCTCTATTTCATGTATGTGTAATATAATAAGATCAGTATGACCAAATTAGTTTCAAGAAACACACTGGGTACACTTTAAAGAGGAACATTTAAGGTGTTATCACTTTTACAACATTTGACATAAAAGCAAATTTATAGTTATACTATTATGAATCCATGCATTTTTAAGCACAGTGAATGGAATCACTTCTTGGTGTGTGTCACTGCAGATTGCTTGTATGTATGATAACTGCAAGTGTTACCTGTACTGTGAGGAAGTCAAGTCAAGTCACTTTTATTTATATAGCACATTTAAAAACAACAGGAGTTGACCCAAAGTGCTTTCCAGTCAAGGCAAATGGATTATCAATACAAGTATACATGAATAAAAGAAAATGGGAGTACAAGTAAAAAACAGGATTAAGAGAAGAAAACAATTAATTAATAAATTAATTAATAGATAAAAACACAGGAATAGAGAAGAAAAAAAACCATGGGCAACCTCAGACTGAACTAAAAGCAAGAGAGGAGAGGTGGGTCTTTAAATTTGATTTAAAGTTGTCATTGGTGGGACAGGACTTAATATGGGAGGGGAGACTATTCCAAAGCCTGGGGGCAGCAACCGAAAAGGCCCGGTCACCTTTGGTTTTGAGGCGGGAGTAGGGGACTGAGAGGAGTTGCTGAGAGGATGACCTAAGTGACCTGGGGGCAGAATATGGAATCAGCAGATCAGTAATGTATTGTGGAGCTAATCCATTGAGGGCTTTAAAAACAAATAGTAAAATTTTAAAATCAACTCTGTATTTCACTGGTAACCAATGCAAGTGAGCCAGAACAGGAGTGATGTGTTGTCTTTTCTTTGTTCCAGTTAAAAATCTAGCAGCTGCATTCTGAACCAACTGTAGTCGAGAAAGGGTGGAATGGGTCAACCCCATATACAGGGAATTACAGTAATCCAGCCGAGAGGTGATAAAAGCATGGATAATTGTTTCCAGGTCCTTATGAGATAGACATGGCTTTAATCTCTTCTTACCTTAGGAGGTAAGAAGAGAATTTATAGTGAAAGAAAAGTTATAATACATAAAAAACTGTTTAATCCTCATTTTAATTTTTCATTAACAGCCTGCAAATATTGGCATATCGACCCTGTGATCCGCAAATGCTTCATAGAGTTCTTCAGCAAATTAAAATTTCCACAAGCTAAAGGTATATGTATTTCATCTATTGTAATTACAAAGTGGAAATTACTTTTTACTTTTTACAATAAATAATTTCTGTTTTGTAGCATGTTTACGTGAGGATGGACACTCTGCGGTCATTGAATGTACCAGAACCTGTTTGAAGAACCTTATGCCAGCTAAGCGTAAGCCTGTGATACACTTTAATCTTAAAAACGGGATATCTATGGTGCCAATTACCACGCTGCTCTAACAGGAAATACGGATTTCTGTGGTACCAGTTACTCATGTCTTCTCACAATGCCACACAGCAGTACAGCTGTGCTAGGGGAGGAGTGGAAAGGGAATTGAGGCATTTTCTCTCAAAACTGTCAAAAATTCATGCAGCATGAAAATATTATGTCCCAGAACATAACCATTCACCAATATCTGCTTGTAATATTTTCCTCCTGTTTTTCAGATTATGACCATTTGGAAATGCTAATTGGTAAAATATACAGGATAAGTAATTCATTCACACGCACACACACACGCACACACACACACATATACATACGTACAGGTTAAATTGCACACTTACATAGTTCTAGATTAACATCTTAGTAGAATAAAAGTAAACAGCAAAGTAAAAAAAGAACTTGTAAAGCAAACCATATACTGTATATTTATATCTTTAGTACATAAAGCACAGATGCCATTTACTTCTGATGCAAGTTCCTGTTTATCAATAATAAATGTTGGCTAAGATAGGTGCTTTTCACCTAATCAAGGGCAACACTTCTGTGTGCTGTGTGTTATGTACTTATGTTATGCAGTGTAATCACAATTTACACAGCCAACTCCTGTCTGGCCAAAGAAAACCAAAAATTACAGAAATCTCCTTATTCACAATACAGTTGCAACAGGGCACTTTTTCACCAGTTTTCACATGTTCACAGAGAAAACATCAAGTACTAAAGTACTGACTTTGAACACTTAGCTAGAATATCATCACCATGTGAAAGGGTATGGTCAATCAATATAAATAATCTTCATTTCATCCAAAGGGCCATCAGGCACTTTTTTCCTTCTTCTTCATAGTCTGAGCTTGAGCAGTTCCTTACTTGCACATTGCCACTCTGGTTATAAAGAAACACACAACTTAGATGAATTGCTTTTGGAAAAAAACAATGCATTTTTAGAAATTAACCACAGGAGTTAATGCTTTAATCTTGACAGCCATAATAAATTATTTTGTACCTCTGACAGACATGTACTTCATGTGTTTCTGTAGGGACGGCATACAATGAATCTGTGGAAGGCATCATTGATTGCTTTCCAGCTGACAACATTCCTTTCTTTCCTCTCAATTCTTTCATGGATTGGTTCAATGACATTGACAATATGGAAGGTACTGTAAAACATAACATACAAGAACTGAACAGCAGTGGATGTGATCTCTTTATAATGTTAATTGTACATCAATCCTAACTGCACTTACCATTACACAAATACCTTTAGACTTTTGGCTATTTGTATTATTTTTGCTTCACAATTCTGGAAAAATACCTGACATGAATCTATTAATTTATTTAATGAAATTAAATGTGCACTCTTCTTTCACTCTAACAGAACAAAAACTTGATATATACTTATTTCAGTGTTCAGGGAGTTTTCATTACAAACATGTATGATAAACGCATGCACATTATGTGTGATAACATCCTATATGCCTGTTTAAAATACACTTTCTTCTGTAATTTATAAACATGTGTATAAATATGTATGTACAAACTTGTGTTTGCCAATATTGTTTTTCACTGAAATCTGCATGTTCTTCCTTCTAAATGAGAAATTTCTTCTGCAGAATGTATTGCCCGCTCAGTCACAGCAAGATTGATGAGATTTTTAGGAGACAACATTATGAATATTTTTGAGAACCAAGGTAAGCATGGCATATTGGTGATTTCTCTGAGTTCATATACATATTAGTCCTGATAATTGCATATGCTTGAGATCATTGTGAACTTATGCATTTAACCAGAAAATGCATATAACAGTACAGTCAGATGGATTAAACCCGAGAACTCCAAGCACTTTTGTTTTCATTTTTTCATTATCTTTTCTCAGATTACTCAGGGTAATCTACCACAAAGCCCAAAATGTTATACTGTACCTTTTATGATTCAGTTAAATCACATTCTACTCCAAGATGGTATGAGCAATGCTTACAATGTACATCAGTGGGAAAGAATAAACATTATACAGTGATTTTCTTTCTTTAGTTCACTGTATTCTGTTTCAGTTATTTCTGCTCACACATATTTATATGGCATCCCAGTCTCACCTGTTTGCATCACCATGCTCTGTACAGTATCCATATTTAACTCCTTAGCTGTCATCAGAGTAAAGTGTTTTAATCACGATAAATTACCCTTCGGCGAGTAGCCATCAGCCATCAGCTGTTTTCATGCTGCTGCCCCAGCACACCACAGCATAGAAGATTGCACTGGCCACCACAGTCTGATATAAAATGTATATAATTTTCCCACAAACATTAAAGGAGCAGAGCCACCTGAGGAAATACAGGCAACTCTGTCCCTTCTCGTACAATATCCATCTGCATGAATGCTGTACAGTATATATTAAAAATTCTATGTTAACTTTCCATTTTATGTAAGCTTATTTCCATCTTTCATTCAAGTATTCATGACCTGTTTGGCAAGGAGGGCCTTGACAAATCTCGCACAATGTTCAAACCATTTCTTAAGTCCTACCGGCAAAATAATTGGTAAGCAATAAATATTTCTATTGGCTGAAATCATCTTGCTTTCTAATGTATAGAAATAATTTTTGTGACTGAATATAACACTGAGACCAATGTAACACTGAGACCAGCATCACAACTTCAGAGGCATACAGTCATAGATATTTATAAACATTGTCAAGTATTGTTACTGAAAATTTTTTGACAGGCCAGAACTAGTTCCTTTGGCGTTACCAATACATAATATATTTCTAAGCAAATGATGGAGATGAGTCTACCAAATGTATGTACATGTATTATTTCATTTTCTACCTAACATGTATAAATTATATTGTGAAGCTGTCATGAATGCTTTATAAAGGCCTTATGAAGTCATACTCCATATAAAGTGTGACCTGAGATTCTTTACTATCATCTGTTTCTCCTACAGATCTAAACAGCTCAGTGTACCCACGGGCCAGGAAGGGTATACAACTTTTATCTGTATTTGGTCCTAAGCTTCGATCATACATAGGCTGCTCTCCAAAGTGCACAAAACTTTACTTTAACTTTACTTTAATCTTTCAGTTTTAGCAGAGTATAAACTTTAATATTACATCGTTTGCAATTTACAACATTGGGCTAACTAAATTATAGCAAAGGGCAGTCACTTGTAAATCTGGCTTTGTGGGCACAGTTTCTGTTCACTTCTATTTGAAATGCATTGGAACCATGCAGGTCAGTGATACTCCTATTTTGTGATGGTGTGTGTGAACCACCAAACTTTATTATTCCATATCTATTGATAAATTAAATCTTAAGTCACCAGTTCACCCTAAAGCCATATAAGTTAGCAGGCTAGCTAATAAACACCCTGTAGTCAATTAGTCATATTCTGAAAGACTACTAAGCAACCGGTACCCTTACTTTATTTAAATAATTAGTGTCCCCTTCATTATACACCGCACACATCACCTCACATTATCTGATCACCTTTATTATTTTTTTAGTAGAAAACACCCACTGAAAGACTTTAAATGGAAGCAATCTCTGATAACTGCACCATTTATGAATTTGGCTTGCTTCAGCATTTAATAGTTCTATATGTGTTCTATATATGTGTGTATATGCATACACACACAAACATATACAGACACAGACAATCATGCATGCATGTGCTCCAAAATGAGTTACTTGCAACAACACACAATTTTCACATTTCAGCACTTTCAGTAACATCTCTGGTGCTCTGTTCATAGATGCACTGCTCTGCATGATCCAGAAACTTATACGATCTACAGCAGAATGCTGAATATTTGAGCCAGACAAGGTAACGTGAAGGGGATGTTATTATCATTAAAATTAGGTAGCTCTCCAAAAAGGGGTGGAATTTCACCCTACTTTCCTAAAAAAAACTCTGTAGAAGTAGCTCTGTAGAAATAGTCCTAAATTAATTACCCTAAATTAAAACAGCAATGCTAAATATTAACCCTGACTCATTTTACTAATACTTATTCAAATAAGATACTTCAGGTCCCTAAATGTATCTTTAATATTGGGCAAGTTGCAATTAATGAATAACTGAGGAAAATATCACTGTAAAAATGATCTTTAAACCACTCTCAGAGGCATCCCTCTCAATTACCAGTAGGGGGCCTTACTCAGTTTTTTCTCCTTCCCCCAGGGATCAAAAAATGAAGGACTGGAACGAGACTTTAGAACACCTGCAACACATAGAGAAGTATCTGATCACGGGGAGCCAAACAGTGAGAGGAAACAAATGAAACTGCAAACTGAAAATACAGAATGAAACTGGACTGCAGTCATGTATGTAACACAAGTTTTTGAAAATTTCATGAGGTAGATGTCTTGGGGAGTAGTGTGACTTCAGAGTGGGCAGTACGGATGGTCTTGATTTACGCTTTTGTTTGCAAGGATCCCGCCAACTAAAATTTTCTGATTTAGGCACTATGTATATCTTTTAATCTACTTCTGCATCTATCGTAATTCTTTATATTGTCAAATTATGAAACTAGTAAAAAATTGTAAGTATTCAGCATTAAGTCTTGCAAGTGTGTCTTGTAATGCAGTCTCTGGCAATTCACAACATACCCGAAAGTCAAAATAAATGGTGCCAGTGGTATTTCAGATTAAATTAATACTTGATGATGTCATATGAAAAGAAAAATTTTATTTTCACTTCATGTATCCTCAGTTTCCATCTTTTTGGAATTTAGCCTGTGTGTGTGAATTTAAGTACATTTTCAAATGACATGTATTTCTCAAGGGAGTGTAAGTGTTTGTGTGGTGCACAGTGTACAATTATTGCACTATCATTACCACTGACTGTACTGAACATACCTGTCAAGTGCTGCTGCAAATCACATTCTAAAGTCATAAATGCGTGTATGTGTGCAATAAAACAAAGACATCGAATGTGCTTTTGTGTTGCTATGAATTCTTCAACCACCCTGAAAGCACTAACACCTGCTGGCCAATAAGCAGTAAGTCTGTGAAGGTCATCAGGTGATTCTAACTACAGTGAGGGCATAAAACTCCATACAATATCAATAAAATGTCTTTCATGCAATCTGTAATAATTACTGTAAAATCATCCATTAGACTTTTAAATCAAACAGTTATGACCAATTATCCTATTAAACATCACTGGTGTACAGTATAAGAAGCTAAATTTTTTTGGAAACCGGGACACTAGAGCAGATATGAGACTGGTGATCATACTGTATATTGTGATATTAGACTGAAAAGAAGCTCTGAACCGACACCACAAGGTGTTATTTGGAAAAAAAAAGCCTTCCCTATTGACAGTGGGAGTGTAGACCTTTTCACAAAAGCGGGGACTGATAACTATGAGATTACAGTACATAAAATATTCAAAAGATATAAATCCTGTAAAAACATTTGTATATTAAAACATCACCACTTACCCAATAATGCTTGCGAATTAGACTACAAGAAGGAAAATTCAGATTCAAGCTAAATCAAATGACAGTGCTGATACTTTTTGCACTGTAAAAATTATTGGTGGGATTTTCATGAGTGCGTATTGTCCTTATGGGCAGGCTTCCTAAAAATCAACACGTAATAAAATATGAAATCCAAAATGTGACAAATATGTTTTTAATGTATGTCACACTATACGGCAACAATATATGTCTATATTGTTGTTGTTTCATACTGTAGCAAAGGGCGAGAGCAGTCACCCCACCCGGCCTCGAACCCAGGTCTATAGGGTACCAAACATGCAACTTTGACCACGACACCAAAGAGCCATGTGGTAAATATTTTATAATATACGTAATTTTAAAATAAATTCTACTATATGTGAATAAAAGAGATTATATTATGGATTTAGTTTGAGTGATACCACAGACAATATAAGAAATTGAATAAGAGTTTACTGTCAGGAGTTCCAGTATATTTGTGATTTAAGTGGAGTGGAATACCAGAGAATTTTTCTGTGGTTTTCTCTTCCTTCTTCACTCCAGCTATGAAATCACCAATTGTGTATTAAAGTTGTGCCACTGCAGAACTCCTGCAATCTTCCAGTACGCTTCCTATAGTCAGCGACAGTTTCTGACACTACATATCCCACGGTGCACTGCAGGAGCATGCATAGCAATTGTCAGAGAGGTGCTTCGCCAGAGGGTGCTAATGACCAATGTGAGGAACCCACATGTAAACCCACGATTCCCCCCACAAAACAATTGGCTTGAAAAAGTAAATGGTAGTCATGGTAGGAACTAGTAGTTACAAGCCTTGCTCAGGAGACCGTCTGTATCTGTAGTGCTGTAGCAGGACCATTGTGACAGCTTCCTGTGACAGGATGATCAGACTCTGAACATTCTATCCATGGTAGTCCATGGAAAATGTTTTGATGTAATTGTAATTGTTATTATTATTATTGTTCAAACCTACCTATTTATGTTATAGGATGTTATTGTGTTATAGACTAAAATGGCAGTGCGTGCACATTGCAAGGCTCAGTGTCTTACCAGATTACTGCATTTCATTGGCTTTGTACCTGTACTCTGCACAATGACAATAAAGTTGAATCTAATCTAATCTAAATGTGCTGCCACTGTAGAGTCACAGTCATAGTCAGCTGCAGACATATCCTGACATGAATGTAACTAAAGTGGAGCACCTGAATACATAGATGAGAAAATAAATAGTTTACAGGAGTATATAAAGTGCTATTGTTAATTGTTATATATGTCCTTAGACTATGCATGTTTTGAGGGCTATGGCAGAGCTCTTTTCTCTGCAGACACTTTTCTGAGGGATCTGTGTCTGTGACTCATTTCTTCACTTCCTGTGCTTCATCTGAACGGAACTGTGGGGAGTTGTGTGGAGAAGTATTTTTGGATTGTCTTTTTGTCTCAGACTTTCAAACTTGGACATAATCAAACTGCACATTTCGGTAAGTGATGCTAATTTACTGTAATGAATTGGTTTGTGCTGAGATTGTAATGAGGAAAGTGTAACTGCATTGAAAAATGGGAACTGATGTGAGATCTAACAGGGTAATTCAGAGGTGTTTGTCTGCATGGGGCAAAGTAAAAACAGGCCATTGAAATGCAGAGTA
>JAFDVH010000258.1:0-13327 GCA_019176425.1 Megalops atlanticus | reverse complement strand
GAGACTGACAATCACCGAATCATCAGCAAACCTGATTATAAATCTTCACTCAAACATACTCTGGCAGTCATTGGTGTAGAGCACAAATAATAAAGGTGACAAAACGAACCCCTGGGGTGATCCTGTAGAGCACATCAGGGCCTCCGACAGAGTGTCATTAACACGAGTTCTCTGTGACCTCATTGTCAGGAAGTCAACCAGCCAACATATAGTGCCAAAGTCAATGGCCGGTATTTCAGAAAGCCTGCAAGCTAGAATATGGGGCTGTGTGCTTCTTCTTGCCCTCCAGGTGCCAGCTGGAAAATAAATCTGAAAATGCCACACGAAAACAAGGCACAGTTTTTCAGGAGTCGGCCGCTGATGCAGTCAGGCCCATGACTCTTCCTCACATTTGTCCGTTCCAGAGTTCTCCAGACGTCCATTTCATCAATCTGAATCTGACAGCCCTCTGAAAAAACTCTAAATTCAGCCAATTCATCACAAAAATCGTAGGAATAAAATCTCAAGTAAAACTGGTTTAACACCTCTGCCAGGACGGCGTCAGACTTATCAGGGTTAAACACCCCTTTTTTCTTATCCTGAATTCCCCCCATAGTTTTGATTCCCCTCCAGGCCAGCAAGAATTGCCATTCTTAAGTTCATCCTCTACCTTGTCTTTAAACCACATTTTGGCCAGCTTTATTTCCTTTTTCACTAACTTTTGAGCATCTCTTTGTTGGTGAATGTCACCCTGGTGGAAAGCTAGCTTTTTCTGATTGGGAGTATTCTTGAAGGATATACTGACCCAGGGCTTATTATTTGGGTACAATGTAATTGTCTTCCTGGGAATAATCATTTGCTCACAAAAGGTAATGTAGCTTGATACAGTGACAGTCAGTTCATCTAAGTCAGTACAAGAATCTTTAAAAACATCTCTTAAGGCCGATTAATAGACTGGGGCTAGAAAAACGCAGTTATGGTCAGAAGAGCCTAGTGGTGCCGTTGCATAAAATTTATAGGCTGCCTTTATAGCGCCATAGCACAAGTCCAGCACTTTACCATATCTTGTTGGACAGCTTACATACTGGTAGAAATGACCAAAGGGCTTCTTAAGACTACAAGTGTTAAAATCACCAAGTATAAAATGCGGGCATCAGGGGAAATTCATTGCAAACGGTGCACAAGTTTTACAATGGTGGATGTTGCATCTACCATGTTGGCTCTAGGATGAATATAAACCACCGTCATAAATGCTTGTGGAATTTCTCGTGGCAGGTAGAATGGGTGCAATGAAATAGATAAAAGTTTGATATGAGGGCTACAAATAGCTTCCCTTATTATAATAGTCTTACACCAGCGTGAATTAACATACAAACACACACCCCCTCCCTGTGCTTTGCCGGTCAGCTGTGTGTCGCTGTCAGAACTCAGGCAAGGACTCAAGCGCAGACAGACAGACTGCTGAACACGGGTTTATTGAATCCAAAGGGGCAATCCAAAAAACGTAGTCAAGACAGGCAGAGTCAAAAACCAGAGCAGATACGGCGACCAAAACCACAGGGCAGGAACGAGGAGCGAAGTCGAGAAAAACAGGCAAGGAAACAGAACCGGCAGGCAGACACGAGAAAACAACGGCGAGTAGCGACACAGCGAACTGGGACGAACTGACAACGAGACAAGACACAAGCAGGGCTAAATAGGGCAAGGCTAATGAGGGGACGGGATGCAGGTGCGCAGGCAGGCAGGTGCAGACAGTCAGGTAATCAGGTGGGCGGCGACAGGGCGGAGAGCAGGGCAGGGCTGAAACACAGGGAAAAACAAAAGCACATGGACAGGAAAACACAACAACCGGCTAAGACGCCGCAGACCTGACAGTCGCGGTCAAGCCGGATGGGCTGACCAAAGCCATGGATTTCAAATCCTGGCTCAAATCATGATCTGTTAACCAAGTTTCAGTCAATGCAATCACACAAGCATTCTTGTACCCTGGTATACATTTCACATTCCTTTGCAACTCGTGCACTTTATTCCTCAGTGAGTGTACGTTTCCGAGGATAACAGAGGGAAGTGGCAATCGGTGCAACCCGAGTCTTCCTAGCCTCTGTCACACTCCTTATTTCCAGCCACACTTCTTCACCCGTACCGCTGTCTGCTGTCCCGAATGAACAGCTCCGCGTTTATGAATCTCTGGCGGAATGCCGCCGGGTAAGGTCCCAGCAACTAAATTGCTGCATTGGATGAGAAAGTTGTGACTATTTTAAAGTCTGTGAGCCTGGTTGCTTTGTTGAAAGTTCATAACAGTCCCAAGAGCAACCATGTTCATAAACAAAGCACTCATTACATCCATGATGACTCCACATAGTTTAAGACGGTTACAAAAAAAAAACACCATTCACACGATGGGCAGATTAAACACGACAGACAGGTTTTAAAAAAATCCACGTGAAAGACAACAAGCAAACACAACTACTGCTGCTTGTCACCGCAACAGGTGAAGCGCAATTCCCCATTTTTAGATGATCCAAAGTATTAGGATACACTGTAAAAAAAAAATCCTAATTTTACGGAAAATATCTCTAAATTTTTACAGTAGTTTTTCTGTTTTTTTTAAATTGCATACAAAACTCCGTAAAATTATGGACATTATCTGTAAATTAACAACCCAACTGTTATTTTAAGTATTATGCCAATAATGACAAACTACATTTATTTCTCATTTTTTTACAGAAAAATTACTATATTATTTATACAGTATTTTTCTGTTTTCTTAAATTACATACAAATTCATGTAAAATGACAATAATTATCTGTAATTAAACATGTAGCTCATTATATAAAGGTTTATGTCCATACTAACAATTTAATGTTTTTCTTTGTAATTTTAAGGTAAATCTTGTTAGTTTTGTATTTATGTGTACTTTTTACATTCAAACTCTGTAATTCTGGATACAAATTTAGCAAACTTTTTTCATTACATCAAACATAATGCATAGTCTTTTTTAAAGAGTACAAAGCTGCACTGCTCTTGAGGTTTAAACTTTCAGGCATGTTGCGCCTCTGGCCACACCCAATACAGTGAGTAAAACCACATATATGCCAATGAATCTGACAAAAGTAAAATGAGTAAAGGCAAAGTCAGGAAAACAATGCATTGCAATAGTCCAGGCAGGAAGTAGTAGAAGCAAGAATGATAAGCTTTAAGTCCTTTATAGAGCAGCAACATGCTTGAAGGTTTCAACCTCAAGAGAGCAGTGTAGTAGAAACTTCTTGCCATATGTGATTTAGTGTGGACTTACTCTTAAAAGTGTTCACAATAAGCAAGGCTTCAGAACAGAGAATAACACAAATGAGGTATGCAGCGAAGGGCGAGAGCAGTCACCCCACCCGGCCTCAAACCCGGGTCTACGGGGTACCAAACTGCAGCTTTGACTGCAACGCCAAAGAGCCTGAGGCACTAATACATGTGCCATTCAAGTACCACATTACTACAGTGTTGAAATGAATGATAATGCATGCATTATCAAACTGCACAATTGCTGTTGATTTGACCTTGCTGGTCAGACAGCAAGGCCAACCAGGATGCATGGCAGAACATAGCTCTGGCTTAGGGCCAATCCATACAAACATTGTCTTTGCTTCCATCAATAACTAAAATACATTAAAGACAGTCACTGTCTTCAATGAGAAGTTCAACAGGTATTGGTATTAATAAAACTTTACCATACATTATTACATTTTTATTCATACACTGCAATGAAAACACCGTTTGACCAATTAATGAAATAACAGCCTACAAATAAACTAAATACACACATTTATTTTCTTTCTTTTAAAACAAGTAATCTTTTCCTACATGTTATCACGCTGAAGCAATTGCTATTGGCTGTCTCGCCGTGTTGCTTTGACCATGTTGCTTTTGATTGGTTAATCTGACTGTCATCCAGGAAACTGGCCAATAACAACTGTGCGCGCCTCTCACCGGTCAAATTTGAAAATACGTCTGTTTGAGTGGGTGTGCTGCTGCTGGGCATCCGCACTGCTACTCGGTAGGTCCACTAGTAATGGCTGTTACCTGGATTATTACCTGTATTATTTTACATCTGCCTGCCAGATTCTTATTTGAGTTGTGGGATGTCAACGGAGAACAAAAAACTGGAAGGGTCAGACGGGATCTGTTTGGTCACCTAAGTAAAGTTAAGTGAACTTATATCCTGCAAAAATATTGGCGATATCAGGTAAGAAAACATTTTCCCTGTTATTTTCTGTAACAACCTAACGTAACGTTATGTTTTGTGTTCATGTCCATAGTACTACAACACCCTTTAGACAGTTAATACCCATATAGCTACATGGGTCAGGTGCTACACTTAGACTGTAATGTTGCCTAACAGGTTAGCGAGTTAAGCAAATTAGCTACAGGTAGCTTGTTGGCATGATTCGTGCCTCCTGGCCAGCAAAACATAGTATTGAATGTGGTTTAGTCAGAAGGTTTTGCTTGTTCTGTTTGCAGCAAATCTTAGTCATGGCATTCATAGCGTTACAGTAGGTTGTTGCTAGAGATGAAACGGTATGAAAATTTAATATCACGATTATAGTGACCAAAATTATCACGGTTATCAGTATTATCGCGTATTGTTAAAATGTGCTGAAAATAGGGATTAAACGGTTACTGGTTTCAAGGTAAACCGCGGTAAAATTCCCGACGGTTAGTATTACAGTTTCAAATTTTAACAATCATTAAAACCGCGGTTGATTACCGCGCTTTGAAAAACTCACGTTAAATACTGTGACAGGATGAAACGGTTACCGGTTTTACAGTAAACCGCAACGGTTAGTATTACCGTTTCACTCGGTATCTTAGGTTTTGCATTTAAAAACACGTATCTTTTTGAACTTTTTCAGCACATTTTAACAATACCGCGATAATACTGATAACCGTGATAATTTTGGTCACTATAATCGTGACAATCGTTTTCATACCGTTTCATGTCTAGCTGAAAATGTTCAAAAAGTACTGATACACAAACTGAAATCATTTCACCTAGTTTTATACTGAAAACCACAAATAAAATTAGCAGTTTTTATTGGCATAATCATTAAAATAATAACAAAGCCAATGAATTGTACAATAGTCTACTATGTCTTTTATAGATGACATTACTTTCTCAGGCTACAAAATCACTCTAAAATGAAGTGCAGATATGTGTTTTTAAATGCAAAACGTAAGCTATCTGGTCCAACATTCCCATGCACGGCTTCAGTTGCTTCAATGAGCTTGTAAGGAAGACGTGAATTTCCGAGTGAGGATAAGGATTTCCGGGCTAAGGATGCGCTATTCGCAAATCAAGCGCAAAGGGAAGAGTCGAGTCTGCTTGTGCATGTTGTTTTCTAAAAGTCTTGGTATAATATAGGTATAATGTAGGTCATTTCAGAATATCACGATAATGCTGAAGAGAGCAGGTAGAAGTGTTTTCCAATGTTCAGTTCCCCCTGACAGCAAAGTAGGCTAATTGACTCAAGACTTCATAAGAGTTCAACTATTTACTGAACTTCAGACAAATACAAATAATGCTGTCACATCGTAGCTACGCTGGAAAATTCATACAGAACGAAGAAATAAACTGGTCTAAACAGTGTTCTGATTCAAGAATATGCAAATACAAACGTACACGGAATTCATTCTTAATAGCAAATTAGTTCTCTTAGGAGGCTGAAAAATCTCCGGAACGCTGTCACTGCCTTCCGGTATGTTTTCACTGAACACAAAACAAACCCACATTGCATTTTTACATTCCCTTTTCCAACACTGATATTTGCTTATATTATTTAGATTGAGCATTGGAACAAGGTTTACGGGGGAGAACAGGCACTCAACAGAGAGACAAGTACATCACTAGTAAGTATCAACTGCAGTATATAAGACATTAGTCAATTTTTACCACTGTTTCTAAACCTTACATTGTGAATGTTTTATTCAATTAATGAATACTAAGCAATACACCTAAGTTGGAATGAATCGAAATAAGTTCCATGTACTTACATACATAATATATAAATTCACTGATACTTATTCTAATTCCAGAGACATGCTCATCAAGTCAAGGTGATGATTGTCAAAGGGAAAAGTAAGTAAAAAAAAAAAAAAAACATACTACAGGTTGTTCCTCAGAGGATGAATATGAAGTATTAAGTATACCTTCTGAGTTGGCATACTGAAAGGGAATAGACCCTTTTCAACGACATGTCATCATCATCATCAATCTTTATTTAATTCTCGGGAGAACATTGAGGGAAAGACCCTCATGACCCTCAGACATGTCATAACGGTAAACGCAGCTGCAGTTAATAAAATTATTAGATGGTTGGTTTGGTTTTGGTGTACCAATTGACATTTTTTGTAGCTACAACTGTGTTTACCTTGCTATGATACATGTGTCCATTGCTGTGAATCCACGGCTTCCTTCTTTTGGTGATTCACATTTTTCTGATGGGAGTGCTAAGACATGTATTAGGTGCATGTTTAAATCGGTGAATATTTCATAACTAGCACTCTTAAAGCTGACAGTACTCTGTGTTCACATTGCCAGAATGTCTCATAATGGGAAATGTCGGTACAGACAATATAAATAAAGTTTGTTTAAGCTTGTTTAAAGGAATGGTAAAAAAATGAAATGCTACTTTTTAAGGACTTTTCAGTGAATCTTAGTGTGTCCTTTTTTTTTTTTTTTTTTCCCCCAGATGCACCAAGGATCCAGCTGATTACTGGATTTTTTACTGGCAATTTGGAGGAGGATTGTTCTTTATCTGCTATGTTGCACTGTCACTTATGGTACAGATTCATTGACCTTTTGTGGTATTTTTTCATTTTACTTATCAATACACTGTATAGTTAGGATTCTGAATTAAAAGACAGTGTAATGTTTGTCCACATATATTATCAGAACTATACGGAGCCCCCAGGGGTCAGGAGAATATTGTGCAAAACAATATAAAACTGAATTGGAAAATACAAGCTAGAAAACAACAGACCACAACCCCCTCAGCACAATTTGTTACTTTCTCCACCTGTTTCAAAGGTGAAATCATGACCTCATCATGATAGTAACCCTAACAGACCCTAAGATGGAGAAATGCCATTTTTACTTTTTCAATTCCTCCTGTGGGGTTCTGAAGAACTGTTTGTGAATAATTGGTTGATACTGTGAATTTACATCTGAATACATTAAATAAAAGTGTTTTAGAATCAATAGTGGTGTGTACTTTATTTGTAATTAAGTTTATATCCCCACTTTAATTGAAACAGTGAAAATCTTTTCTCTCTGTATCAATTTATCTTGTATTTCTTCAGTATGTTTTCAGTTGAGGATATTTCACAGTAATCTTAAAGCTTATATTTTATGAGAATTTGAAGAAACCTTTCTACTGTTAATCAGTACAGTAGTCTAAATATTAAATGTATTTCATTTAAGGTTTGTACTGTAATTCTTCAAAAACTGAATCATTAAATGCTGTACTTAGATTGTACTTCTACAAATTTTTAACATTACATATTTAAACATTAAATCTAAACACAAAAACTGCAAGTTAAAGTTTGTGATGATATTAATCTGTTTTATACAGTATTTTTGGAGACTTTTTATTTTGTCTTCCAAAATAAAACTGTTATTTTACAATCTTGAGTACGTGTTCACACTTCATTGAAGGCATTTGATCGTAATAATTCAGGAAAAATCTGTAAAATAACAGTGTTTCTCTGCAGAAGTTTTAGCGCCGTCACTTTACTGAAGGTGTTTGATCGTAATGATTCAGGAAAAATCTGTGAAATAACAGTGTTTCTCTGGAGAACTTTTAGCGCCGTCACTTTATTGAAGGTGTTTGATCGTAATAATTCCGGAAAAATCTGTAAAATAACAGCGTTTCTCTGCAGAACTTTTAGTGCCGTCACTTTATTGAAGGTGTTTGATTGTAATAATTCAGGAAAAATCTGTAAAATAACAGTGTTTCTCTGCAAAATTTTTAATGAAAATTTCTGTAAATTTATCGTTTTTGCACTTTATTTGAATTAGGATATTTTACTTTAATTTTACGGTTTTTGTTTGGCAGCCGTTGCTGCCAGTCATTTGATCGTTTTTTTATGATTTTTTTTTTAACAGTGTAGATATAAAGGTTGAGGGTTAATTATGGCAGGGTAGATATGAAGGTTGAGGGGAAGTTATAGTTGATGAAGGATAGTTAATCCATGGTAAAGCTCTCTGGAACAATTCCATGAGAGGTAATTGCACTGGGGGCAGAAAAGCTGGGAGTAGTTATGGAGGGTGGGGGTAGATTTCTGATGGTGCGCAGAATGGGGTAGTTATTGAAGGATAGGTAGGCAGAGTATGGGCAGGTATACTGAGTAATTATATTGGTTGGGGTCAGTATCCTTGGTGAAACTGGAACAGTTGGGGAAGCCACACAGGATGTGACATTATACTCCTTGGAGCATTAAACTAAGGGTAGTTATCTATGTTGAGGCTTTTGTGTATATGTTGTTCATTCAAAATGAAATATTAACCCAGACTTCAGACAACAGTGCATTTAAAACCAGACATCTACAAACACTGAGCCCAACCTGAATTGAACCTGAGTGATATTACGCACTTGTAGGCCCAAACCGGTCCGGTCCCGACATTTTTCTTCAGGTCCTATTGGGTTCGGCTGGGTTGCAGGGCTTTAGTTTGTGTGTTTATGTGTGTGTAAAGTGTGTACTTGGATGGCAGAGGAATTTGTAGGTATAAGTCATCGGCTGTGTTTTCACATGTTAGAAAGTTTAGCTCTGCACTGTCTGTAACAATAGGCAGAATGGAATGCTGGGATGGGAATGTTGGTCATGCAACAATAGGCTGATTTTAAACTGTATTCAGTGTAACAACTGACAGAACTCAAGCAGCCTGATCAGTATGAGAAGGAAGATGTGTTTACATGTGAAAGTATAAAACTCTCCAAAGACACCCATTCTCAACATGTACATAAGATGTAAGAAAATAATAAGTGGGATGGGTGAATACCGAATAAATGAAGAAATGATAGAAAGAAATATCTAGAGAGAAATAAAGAAATGCATTTTTCTTTTTAAATCTTACTTATTATAGCTATTCTCCTCCACAGAATAATTATATTGTTGTTATTATTATTATAATTAGTAGTAGTAGTAGTGGTAATCGTAGTAGCAGCAGCAGTAGTAGTACTAGAACTGATCTTACTTGTTGCACAGATGATCTCCTCCACAGACTGTTTCTGATGTCATTGGCTTCCCCCTCAGCACCTGCAGTAGGTCCCAGCTGCAGCAGTGCAGTCACTGTGCAGTCTGACTGAGGGAGGTTTTTGTACGGCTCTCTAACACTGTGTGAACACATTATCCTCATACGTGAACAAGCCTGCACTCACATAATGGTAACTCTGATAGTAGTAATCTCCTGCATCTTCAGCCTGGACTCCACTGATGGTCAGAGTGAAGTCAGTCCCAGATCCACTGCCACTGAATCGATCTGGAATCCCTGTGTGACGGGTGCTTGCATAACGGATCAGGAGTTTAGGAGCTTCTCCAGATTTCTGCTGGTACCAGTGTAACCAGTTGCTGCTATACACAGCACTGCTGACTTTACAGCTCAGTGACACTGACTCTCCTGGACGAACAGTTTTCACTTCAGGAGTCTGAGTCACAGTGTACTGCCCTGCAGTTTCTGGAAATCAGAACAATGCAAAGAAGTGATGAGAAATTAATTAACCAATTCATTTAGACAATTTAAGCAACTTCTCCTTATATGAATTCCCTCATTTAAAACTAAAATGTGTATTAATTAAATAAAAACTAAAATACAAAACCCTCTGACCTTCAGTGCAGAAGGCAAGTGCCCAGATGAAGATGGTGATAAAAGTCATTGTTGTTGTGAGTTCTGTTGCCATGAAGAACAGCTCTCAGGCATGAAGTGTTAAACTGACAGGACTATAAACACTCCCAGAGCACTGAAGCATGTGCTACCAATGCAAAGTGTCTCTATGCAAATTCTCTTCCTGGGTACAGCAGGAACTTGTAGTCAATCAGTGCTGTGAACTTTATGGAGAGGAATCCATAAAATAGTTACAGTAGAATGAAATGTTTGTGTACAATTCAGGTGTCTGTTGGGATAGTTGTACTTCTTCCATATATTAAAGCTGAAAATGAGACAGTAATGCACATTTTATAAAGTGTATGAGCACATTAATCCAGTAAATGTACCAAAGGCCTCATTGATTAAGATAGTGAATTATTTCAGACGGCCATGTCTGTCTCTTTATTTCCAGCACCTTTAATCAGCTGCAGCAGCTGCAGGTCCCTCTCACAGGTAACCCTCCTTCTTGGGCGTTTGAACTCTGACCCTGTTACAGAACAGGGAGTCAGTGTTTGGAGTCAGTGGTGCACCTTTCCATGCTTTCTTTGTTAGGTTTGTTTTGTTGGTTTTGTGGAGGGTGAGGACCCCAGTCTGACAGCCTCTTGCAGGTTGACTGGAACATTCAAGTGTTGTACCCCTGAAAAGGGGGTAGGGTCTGAAAAGGGGAGAGAATGATGGAGCTACAGCTCGTAGTGTTTTCTCAATAATGGCTTTTTCGTCAATCATTTATGCAAACATATTGAACACATATTTCAAATAGACACATAAGCATGTTTTTACATTCTCTTTCAGTGGTTCACTTAGTTTTCCAAATTAAACTTCAGTTTACACTTTTACCCTGTTTATCATTTCAGTTATAAAATACGTACTTCCTTTATAATATCCCAAATAATAAAACAAATTGTACACCAACACTTTTTCATTTATCCAAATGTTAATTCCTATAGCTGCATTGCGAATGAGAATGATACACTTACATGTATCTTTATAACCAAAAGAAAGTCATCTAAACAGACTGCACTGACGGTGAGCTACCAAGCACATTTCACGTGCATTCCACGTGCCGCTCTCGTGCACCTATCTAGCTAACATTGTTTCCTCATACTGAACTCGGTATGAATTTCACAAACCATTTAGTATGCACAATTATAATTCTAACACATTCACAAAAAGTGTAGTACTCAGTAGTGACCATGTTAACAGTATACGATACCTAAAGAAGCTAGCTAGCAATTGCTTTTCACTAGCATTTTCGGTTCATTCAATAGCGTTTTCTTTTTGCATATAAAACTCGAAATAAACTCAACAAAACACCTTAACATGGGTTCAGTTATAATTAAGGCATATTAACAAAACAATTACTGTTCTGTTTTGACTGTATTGTTGGTATATAATACCTGAAAAGGGGAGAGAATGATGGAGCTACAGCTCATGGCACTTTCTCAATAACGGCTTTAACGTCAATGAGGAAAGCACTGCGATCTCCCCCTACTGGATAGACATAGGCGTGACTAATCAAGTAAAGATCAACATAAAAAGGCCTAACAGAAGATCAACGTTCCATCCTTACTCTCACATTTTAAACAAACTTCTTACTATATTAAAGAAACAAAAATTCAAATGAGGTATATTTAAATACTTCCTTATTTTAGCTTGTGCTTATGAATTGACATCATCACTTCATGAAACTGAAATGTTACATTTTTCAATACCAATTTTTAAGGTGTCACACAACCATGTGCTGCCAATGTAAAGTGTCTTCATGCAAATGAATGCAAAAACAAGTCAATAGATTACAAATGTTTGATTTCAGGCACTATATCTCTGTAAATCCTGTGAATGTTCACACACTGCATAAACAGACACACACTTCATTCATTTCTCCCATAATTCCTCTCTTCCTCTCTGTGTGCTGGGAGGGGCGGGGCTGGCTGCACAGGGCTGGAGCTCTGGGTTTCCCTGCTGGAGTTTGCGCTTCTTTCTTCACTTCCTCCTTTCAGCTCCCTGGACAGCAGCCGAGCGCCTCTCGGGTCAGAGGGCCCCTCAGCAGTGCAGACGCAGGCATGAAGACACTGCAGCTCTAATTTACCTGATACACACCAGCCTAAGCACAGGATTACACTACTGCCCCACTGATACTGAGACCTGCACTACTGCCCCACTGACACTGACACCTGCACTACTGCCCCACTGACACTGAGAGCTACACTACTGCCCCACTGATACTGAGACCTACACTACTGCCCCACTGACACTGAGACCTACACTACTGCCCCACTGATACTGAGACCTGCACTACTGCCCCACTGACACTGACACCTGCACTACTGCCCCACTGACACTGAGAGCTACACTACTGCCCCACTGATACTGAGACCTACACTACTGCCCCACTGACACTGAGACCTACACTACTGCCCCACTGATACTGAGACCTGCACTACTGCCCCACTGACACTGACACCTGCACTACTGCCCCACTGACACTGAGACCTACACTACTGCCTCACTGACACTGAGACCTACACTACTGCCCAACTGACACTGAGACCTGCACTACTGCCCCACTGACACTGAGACCTACACTACTGCCCCACTGACACTGAGACCTGCACTACTGCCCCACTGACACTGACACCTACACTACTGCCCCACTGACACTGAGACTTACACTACTGACACTGCCTCACTGACCCAGGAGCGTCAGAGAAACAGAGGCAATTCAGTAAATTGTGTTGATGTAACATTGCCACTGTTGTACAAAAGAGGACTGTCGATGCAGCAGTGGAAATACTGAAGGCGAATGTTACTCTACCGCCCTCTGGTGGTAAATTTTCTCACATCCGCTAAAGCTGGTGAGAATCTTCTGGATGTTGTTTCTGTCTTCTGTGATTTACTCCTCTGCTGTTACTCTCTGGAGTTTATCTGTAATATGGGAATACACAGCATGTGTCATCATTAATGTGGCGGAGCTGTCACTGATAAGGAAACTGTGGAGGAATACCATGACTGGATCTTCTGTGGCCCGCTCACTGTCTTTTTATTGGAAGATTCACATATAATGATGGTGCGATAAACGGGTGAAGTAGTGTTACAATTTACTATAGTAATCATGTTTAATGCCACTGGATGAGGTGTCAGAAACTTGTGTTTTTAGGAAATGGCGTATTCGATATGAACATCGACATCGATGAAAATCGTGAAAATAAAGTAAACGAAATTTTCAATAATGTTGGAAATAATAGCTACACAATTTGTACCTTCATCGAAAAAATGAAGTGGCAGATGAAACAATTTAAAGGAGATTATTTAGAGCTGAATCACTGAGAGGGATTCAGCGCTGAGTGTGTTTGTAGTTTAATGCATCAGTTGTTCGCAGTGAGAAGCGCAGACGCTGTAGCGCAGGGAGGTTTTTGTACAGCCAGTCAATCAGAGTC
>JAFDVH010000257.1:0-13419 GCA_019176425.1 Megalops atlanticus | reverse complement strand
AACAGAGTCCGACTTCCGATCCCAGTTCATGAACAAAACGTGATCGTATCGTTTTGGTTCTATCCCATTTATCAATGCATATGGGCTCTATGTTTTTATAAAGTCTGACAAACGCCTGTAATAGCAAAATACACTGTTCTTCTATAAAAGTGCATTGGCATGTTGCGTGAGGTACCATAACACAATAGACCCTCGGTCAGATTAAACAGCATCTACAGCTCCGCTGGAAAAGGACATTTGTAAAACCAATCAGCTCGCATGTCTCGCTGGCCATCTGCATAACTATGGCTAATCGAGCAGCGCCTTTTAGTTACCATACAGTAGTCTGGCTAATCTAGCTACAACAGCCAAGCTAGCAGAATACTGAAGTATTCATTCACTTAATCACAACACGCATATGACGTGGTACTTTTTACGTTTTCGTTGTGCTCTAATATTCTATACGTCGTTTTAGGAATTTTTGGCCATACTTAGCCACCGACTATAATAAAAACTTTCTGCGGGGCTGGAGACAACTTTTCGACCCACCATTTTGTCTGAACACACGTCGAGGCTGAGAGAAAATGGCGACTTCAGCGGCTTTATCCACGCTGAAATAACGTCCTCTGACCGCTAGGTGTCTTCGTGTACCCGTGACTATCTCGCCGGTGTAAAATAGAAAACGTATAATAAAATCAGTAATATACGCAGAATTCGCTCCGTACTGTGGACATGTTTTCATGTGTAATTTCCACATTGTGTACCTGGTCTAATCAGAATGTTTTCACAACTGATGCCCGCTGTTGCGCAAGACCTGCCTGACATTTTTGTGTGGGGAAGAGTTGTGGAGAAAAAAGAGATTTAAGTGTCCGTTTGTAATGCAGTTGCCTTGCAAACAAAGTGGACACACCGTCATATAGAGCAAAAGGCCCTCGTTTTGGTAAATTCCACCCAAAAAGTGCATCTCCCACAGTGGAGCTTGAGCAACCCATGTGTGAATTCGCTTTCTAGTCACAAACGCGCAGCTCTCCCTGGAAGCACATAAGTGGGTCTTACACAAGCGTTTCTCAAGTCTGCTTCGGCTTCTAAGTGATCACATTCATGAAGACCTGTACAAATATTGCCAGATGACAGCCTGGGAAGTCTAAGGTCTGACGGAAAATTGTGAGCAAAGCTAAATTGCACAAATCTGAAATGGGTAGATTCTGCTTTTGTGTTTACTTTTTTAATTTGCCCAGTTTTGGGGATCACTGAACATTCTTGTAATTTTTCAGCAGCTCCATTTGTTAAGATGTTATTAAAATTTATACCCAATCACTGAAACAAACTTTTGCTGACAGTGGGCCTGCTCTCATGCATACGCTGTTGCACGAGTGTGGAATCATGTCAGATTCAATGACTCCCCTCCTGTGAAGAAGAGGACGATGGTAAAATTCGACTGAGGAGGCCTACATTCCCATGGGTCACTATAAAGAAGGCAGCATGCAGAAGTGCATGAAATATGATGATGGCCTTGTAAACATAAATTTATTCCTTCTTACAACACATGTGGCTGTATTTTCAGCACACAGCTGAAACTTTTTCACTGTTGCTAGTTCTGACCCAGTGAAATTAGCTGGTTTATTACCAGATGATTCATGTCACTGTCATGATTTGCCAGCACATTCTTTCTGTGTTCCAGCAGCAGTGTATTTTTGCTATTACCTGAAAATACACCAAACACTGAAAAAAACTTTTTTTTGTTTGAATGCATATAGGATTTGTCATAAATGCGGAGGCTAACGGATAAAGAACCAAACGATTTAGTGACAATCACTTTTTTTCGATCATGAACTGGAATTTTAGAAAGTCGAGACAAGTAATTTGGTATCTCCTTATGTGTCCAGTGACAATTCGGAGCTGGAGATGCTGGTAGATTTTGCCGACAGTGTATTGTAATTGGTGATATCATCAAGACCAAATGAAAACGCGATTGAACCAGTGACTATGTTTTACACACTTCCTGGACGAGCCGAACCTGAACTTATAAAACACGTTTTCCTGTATATTCACATTTTTAAAAGGTGAGACTTCATTCTGACCCGTGGATATAAAGTAGGGAAAATTTTAAAATGTTTATTTATCGCCTACGATGTTTATGGAAAGACAACTCGCAATTAAAGCAGTAAAATCAGAGTAAATTGTTATCAAAAAAAACTCCACATGCCACATTAATTTCCACCCATTTATTTGTATTTCCCTGGTTAAGAATCAGAGGCTCTTATGAATCAGACCTCTTAATTGGCTTGTGGAGAAATGGGTGGAGTTATGTAAAATAAAAAGGTCCAGAGTATCCGATTTTTCAAGTCATTCTGCGCTCTTTTTTTTTAGTGAAACATTGTACTTTCCCTTTTATTCCTTTAATTAAGTTGTCTTGTCCCTTAAGATAACTAGGTGTATCCCTTCCAGGGGGATAAATCCAAAGATACTTTTAGGTAGCATCAGTATTTTCACACATATGCCAACAGAGTCATCTGCATGGTGCTCAAATCTCAAATCTCCAATACACCTTTTAAAAATAGAAATATACAGGAAAAGCTCGTGTTTGTCTCTGGATCCCATTTTATCAATCCGACTTCCGATCAAATCATGAACAAAACGTATCGTATCGTTTATATCCAAAGTCTGGGGCTCTATGTTTTATAAAGTCTGCAAACGCCTGTAATAGCAAAATACACTGTTCTTCTATAAAAGTGCATTGGCATGTTGCGTGGTACCATAACACAATAGACCCTCAGTCAGATTAAACAGCATCTACAGCCCGTTCAAAAGGACATTTGTAAACCAATCAGCCCGCATGTCTCAGGCCATCTGCGTAACTAAGTTGCTAATCGAGCAGCGCCTTAACTAGCTACCATACAGTAGTCTGGCTAATCTAACTACAACAGCTGCTAGCAGAATACTGAAGTATTCATTCACTTAATCACAACACGCATATGTCCTGGTATCATTTTTACGTTTTCGTTGTGCTCTCTAATATTTCATAATGTCGTTTAGGAATTTTTGGCTCACTTAGCCACCGACTATAATATAAACTTTCTACGGAGCGGAGACAACAATCTCGACCCACCATTTTGTCCTGACACACGTTGCAGCTGAGAGAAAATGGCGACCTCAGAATCTACGCTGAAATAACGCCCTCTGACCGCTAGGTGTCTTCGTGTACCCTCAACTATCTCGCCGGTGTAAAAATAGAATACGTATAATAAAATCAGTAATATACGCAGAATTCCGTACTGTGGACATGTAATGCCGGTTCCGTGACATAAAATCAGTATTGTGTACCTGGTCTAATCAGGAATGTTTTCACAATCAGATGCCCGCTGTTGCGTTGCGAAGACCTGCTTGACATTTTTGTGTGGGGAAGAGTTGTGGAGAAAAAGAGATTTAAGTGTCCGTTTGTAATGCGCACCTGCCTTGCAAACAAAGTGGACACACCCCTCATATCGAGCAAAAGGCCCTCGTTTTGGTAAATTCCACCCAAAAGTGCATCTCCACAGTGGAGCTTCAGCAACCCATGTGGGAATTCGCTTTCTCGTGACAAACGCACAGCTCTCCCCTGAAGCACATAAGTTTGCTTTGCTGCTTCTCAAGGCTGCTTTGGCCTCTAAGTGATCACATTCATGAAGACCTGTACAAATATTGCCAGATGACAGCCTGGCAAGTGTAAGCCCTGATGGAAAACTGTGAGCAAAGCTAAATTGCACAAATCTGAAATGGGTAGATTCTGCTTTTTTGTGTTTGCCCAGTTTTTCGGGATCACTGAACATTCTGTCTGTGTTCCAGCAGCAGCTACCAGTTTTGCACCATCCTGAAAATACACCAAACACTGAAACAAACTTTTTTTGTTTGAATGCTTATAGGATTTGTCAGAAATGCGGAGGCTGAACAGATAAAGAGCTTCCCTCCGGTGGACAATTTAGTGAAATTCGACGGTAAATACATTCATGAGTTCATAGTCAAGGTAAGAAAAGTACACCTTGTAAACGAAATTTATTCCTTCCATAGAGCCCATATGCATTGATAAAATGGGATAGAACCAAAACGATACGATCACGTTTTGTTCATGAACTGGGATCGGAAGTCGGACTCTGTTGGCATCTCCTTATGTGTCCAGAGACAATGCGGAGCTGGAGATGCTATGTCGTGTGGCCGATGGTGTATTGTATTATATGATATCATCCAGTACCAAGTAAACGCGATTGAGGTGCAGTGACTACGTGTGGGCTGCTTCCTGGACGAGCCGAACCTGAATGGATATACATAGTTATCTTAATTCACAATGACAGCTTGAACGCGGCCCCGTGGATATGAAGTACGGAAAGTTTACACTACAATGTTTCACGACTGCATCGGAGCGCAGACTGACTTGAAAAATCGGATACTCTGGACCTTTCCTTTCTTACATAACTCCACCCATATTTCTCCACAAGCCAATTAGCATACGTCTGATTCTTACGAGCAGCTGATTCTTAACCAGGGAATTACAATAAATGGGTGAAACGAATGTGTGTATGTGCTTTTTTTTAAATAGCAATTTACTCTGCTTTTATTGTTTTAATTGCGAGTTGTCTTTCCCTTAAACATCGTAGGGGATAAATAAACACTTTTAAGTGCAGTATTTTTCACATGATCTACACGAGATTTGGTGCCCTCAGAATGAAATCTCACCTTTTAAAAATAGAAACATACAGGAAAAAACGGTTTTCATGAGCACAAGTTAAAAGGAGTCGGTAAGGAATGTGTAACACATATCACCCTGGTTAAAGTCAGGGTTTAAAGCATCTGCCTTGATACTCTACCAATTCACAATACCTGTATAAGTGCAAAGTTGTTGGCAGCAAACTTGTATACTCTGACGCTTTCAATGGAAAATCTAACCAATTACGTTTAGTGTACTTTTCCTTGCTTGCGCTCGAATTCCTAAATGTATTTACCATCGAATTTCACTAAATTGTCCACCGGAGGGAGCCCTTTATCCGTTCAGCCTCCGCATTTCTGACAAATCTTATAGGCATTCAAACAAAAAAGTTTTTTTCAGTGTTTGGTGTATTTTCAGTATGGTGCCAAACTGGTAGCTGTTGCTGGAACACAGACAGAATGTGCTGGCAAATCATGACAGTGACATGAATCATCCTGAGTACAGTACACCAGCTAATTTCACTGGAAATAGAACTAGCAACAGTGAAAAAGGTTCACACTGTGTGCTGAAAATACAGCCACAAGTGTCATGTAAGACAAAGAAAGTAGAGACTCCAAACTTAGAACCACGCCATCATCATATTTCATGCACTTCTGCATGCTGCCTTCTTTGTAGTGACCCATGGGACCGCAGGTAGGCCTCCTCAGACCGAAATTTTACCATCGTCCTCTTCTTCACAGGAATGGAGTCATTGAAACGTAACATGATTCCACACTCGTGCAACAGCGTATGCATGAGAGCAGGCCCACTGTCAGCATCCCATAGTCCCATGATTGGGTATAAAAGTTAATAACACCTTAACAAATGGAGAAGGCTGAAAAATTACAATCACATGTTCAGTGATCCCCAAAAACTGGGCAAATTAAAAAAAAAAAAAAAAGTGAACACAAAAAAGCAGAATCTACCCATTTCAGATTTGTGCAATTTAGCTTTGCTCACAGTTTTCCGTCAGAGCTTACACTTGCCAGGCTGTCATCTGGCAATATTTGTACAGGTCTTCATGAATGTGATCACTTAGAGGCCGATGCAGACTTGAGAAATGCTTGTGCAAGACCCACTTATGTGCTTCCAGGGGGAGCTGCGTGTTTGTCACTAGAAAGCGAATTCACACATGGGTTGCTCAAGCTCCACTGTGGGAGATGCACTTTTGGGGTGGAATTTACCAAAATGAGGGCCTTTTGCTCCATATGAGGGTGTATCCACTTTGTTTGCAAGGCACGTGCATTATGAACAGACACTTAAATCTCTTTTTTCTCCACAACTCTTCCCTACACAAAAATGTCAAGCAGGTCTTGCGCAACAGTGGGCATCAGTTGTGAAAACATTCTGATTAGACCAGGTACCCACTGTGGAAAATACACATAGAACATGTCCACAGTACGAAGCAAATTCTGCTTATATTACTGATTTTATTACAACTTTATCATATAACACAGATGAGATAGTCACGGGTACACGAAGACACCTAGCGGTCAGAGGGCGTTATTTCAGCGTGGATAAAGCCGCTGAGGTCGCCATTTTCTCTCAGCCTCGACGTGTGTTCAGACAAAATGGTGGGTCGAAAAGTTGTCTCCGATCCCGTTGAAAGTTTTAGTATTATAGTCGGTGGCTAATTGTGGCCACAAACGCCTAAAACAACGTATAGAATGTTAGTGCACAGCGAAAACGTAAAAAGCACCACGTCATACGCGTGTTGTGATTAAGTGAATGAATACTTCAGTTTTCTGCTAGCTTGGCTATTGTAGCTAGATTAGCCAGGCTACTGTATGGTAGCTAGTTAAGGCGCTGCTCGATTAGCCATAGTTACGCAGATGGCCAGCGAGACATGCGAGCTGATTGGTTTTACAAATGTTCTTTTCCAGCGGAGCTGTAGATGCTGTTTAATATGACCGAGGGTCTATTGTGTTACGGTACCTCACGCAGCATGCCAATGCACTTTTATAGAAGAACAGTTTATTTTGCTATTACAGGCGTTTGTCAGACTTTATAAAAACATAGAGCCCATATGCATTGATAAAATGGGATAGAACCAAAACGATACGATCACGTTTTGTTCATGAACTGGGATCGGAAGTCGGACTCTGTTGGCATCTCCTTATGTGTCCAGAGACAATGCGGAGCTGGAGATGCTATGTCGTGTGGCCGATGGTGTATTGTATTATATGATATCATCCAGTACCAAGTAAACGCGATTGAGGTGCAGTGACTACGTGTGGGCTGCTTCCTGGACGAGCCGAACCTGAATGGATATACATAGTTATCTTAATTCACAATGACAGCTTGAACGCGGCCCCGTGGATATGAAGTACGGAAAGTTTACACTACAATGTTTCACGACTGCATCGGAGCGCAGACTGACTTGAAAAATCGGATACTCGGGAACTTTCTTTCTTACATAACTCCACCCATATTTCTCCACAAGCCAATTAGCATACGTCTGATTCTTACGAGCAGCTGATTCTTAACCAGGGAATTACAATAAATGGGTGAAACGAATGTGTGTATGTGCTTTTTTTTTAAATAGCAATTTACTCTGCTTTTATTGTTTTAATTGCGAGTTGTCTTTCCCTTAAACATCGTAGGGGATAAATAAACACTTTTAAGTGCAGTATTTTTCACATGATCTACACGAGATTTGGTGCCCTCAGAATGAAATCTCACCTTTTAAAAATAGAAACATACAGGAAAAAACGGTTTTCATGAGCACAGGTTAAAAGGAGTCGGTAAGGAATGTGTAACACATATCACCCTGGTTAAAGTCAGGGTTTAAAGCATCTGCCTTGATACTCTACCAATTCACAATACCTGTATAAGTGCAAAGTTGTTGGCAGCAAACTTGTATACTCTGACGCTTTCAATGGAAAATCTAACCAATTACGTTTAGTGTACTTTTCCTTGCTTGCGCTCGAATTCCTAAATGTATTTACCATCGAATTTCACTAAATTGTCCACCGGAGGGAGCCCTTTATCCGTTCAGCCTCCGCATTTCTGACAAATCTTATAGGCATTCAAACAAAAAGTTTTTTCAGTGTTTGGTGTATTTTCAGTATGGTGCCAAACTGGTAGCTGTTGCTGGAACACAGACAGAATGTGCTGGCAAATCATGACAGTGACATGAATCATCCTGAGTACAGTACACCAGCTAATTTCACTGGAAATAGAACTAGCAACAGTGAAAAAGGTTCACACTGTGTGCTGAAAATACAGCCACAAGTGTCATGTAAGACAAAGAAAGTAGAGACTCCAAACTTAGAACCACGCCATCATCATATTTCATGCACTTCTGCATGCTGCCTTCTTTATAGTGACCCATGGGACCGCAGGTAGGCCTCCTCAGACCGAAATTTTACCATCGTCCTCTTCTTCACAGGAATGGAGTCATTGAAACGTAACATGATTCCACACTCGTGCAACAGCGTATGCATGAGAGCAGGCCCACTGTCAGCATCCCATAGTCCCATGATTGGGTATAAAAGTTAATAACACCTTAACAAATGGAGAAGGCTGAAAAATTACAATCACATGTTCAGTGATCCCCAAAAACTGGGCAAATTAAAAAAAAAAAAAAAAAGTGAACACAAAAAAGCAGAATCTACCCATTTCAGATTTGTGCAATTTAGCTTTGCTCACAGTTTTCCGTCAGAGCTTACACTTGCCAGGCTGTCATCTGGCAATATTTGTACAGGTCTTCATGAATGTGATCACTTAGAGGCCGATGCAGACTTGAGAAATGCTTGTGCAAGACCCACTTATGTGCTTCCAGGGGGAGCTGCGTGTTTGTCACTAGAAAGCGAATTCACACATGGGTTGCTCAAGCTCCACTGTGGGAGATGCACTTTTGGGGTGGAATTTACCAAAATGAGGGCCTTTTGCTCCATATGAGGGTGTGTCCACTTTGTTTGCAAGGCACGTGCATTATGAACAGACACTTAAATCTCTTTTTGTCTCCACAACTCTTCCCTACACAAAAATGTCAAGCAGGTCTTGCGCAACAGTGGGCATCAGTTGTGAAAACATTCTGATTAGACCAGGTACCCACTGTGGAAAATACACATAGAACATGTCCACAGTACGAAGCAAATTCTGCTTATATTACTGATTTTATTACAACTTTATCATTTTACACAGATGAGATAGTCACGGGTACACGAAGACACCTAGCGGTCAGAGGGCGTTATTTCAGCGTGGATAAAGCCGCTGAGGTCGCCATTTTCTCTCAGCCTCGACGTGTGTTCAGACAAAATGGTGGGTCGAAAAGTTGTCTCCGATCCCGTTGAAAGTTTTAGTATTATAGTCGGTGGCTAATTGTGGCCACAAACGCCTAAAACAACGTATAGAATGTTAGTGCACAGCGAAAACGTAAAAAGCACCACGTCATACGCGTGTTGTGATTAAGTGAATGAATACTTCAGTTTTCTGACAGCTTGGCTATTGTAGCTAGATTAGCCAGGCTACTGTATGGTAGCAAGTTAAGGCGCTGCTCGATTAGCCATAGTTACGCAGATGGCCAGCGAGACATGCGAGCTGATTGGTTTTACAAATGTTCTTTTCCAGCGGAGCTGTAGATGCTGTTTAATCTGACCGAGGGTCTATTGTGTTACGGTACCTCACGCAGCATGCCAATGCACTTTTATAGAAGAACAGTGTATTTTGCTATTACAGGCGTTTGTCAGACTTTATAAAAACATAGAGCCCATATGCATTGATAAAATGGGATAGAACCAAAACGATACGATCACGTTTTGTTCATGAACTGGGATCGGAAGTCGGACTCTGTTGGCATCTCCTTATGTGTCCAGAGACAATGCGGAGCTGGAGATGCTATGTCGTGTGGCCGATGGTGTATTGTATTATATGATATCATCCAGTACCAAGTAAACGCGATTGAGGTGCAGTGACTACGTGTGGGCTGCTTCCTGGACGAGCCGAACCTGAATGGATATACATAGTTATCTTAATTCACAATGACAGCTTGAACGCGGCCCCGTGGATATGAAAGTACGGAAAGTTTACACTACAATGTTTCACGACTGCATCGGAGCGCAGACTGACTTGAAAAATCGGATACTCGGGAACTTTCTTTCTTACATAACTCCACCCATATTTCTCCACAAGCCAATTAGCATACGTCTGATTCTTACGAGCAGCTGATTCTTAACCAGGGAATTACAATAAATGGGTGAAACGAATGTGTGTATGTGCTTTTTTTAAATAGCAATTTACTCTGCTTTTATTGTTTTAATTGCGAGTTGTCTTTCCCTTAAACATCGTAGGGGATAAATAAACACTTTTAAGTGCAGTATTTTTCACATGATCTACACGAGATTTGGTGCCCTCAGAATGAAATCTCACCTTTTAAAAATAGAAACATACAGGAAAAAACGGTTTTCATGAGCACAAGTTAAAAGGAGTCGGTAAGGAATGTGTAACACATATCACCCTGGTTAAAGTCAGGGTTTAAAGCATCTGCCTTGATACTCTACCAATTCACAATACCTGTATAAGTGCAAAGTTGTTGGCAGCAAACTTGTATACTCTGACGCTTTCAATGGAAAATCTAACCAATTACGTTTAGTGTACTTTTCCTTGCTTGCGCTCGAATTCCTAAATGTATTTACCATCGAATTTCACTAAATTGTCCACCGGAGGGAGCCCTTTATCCGTTCAGCCTCCGCATTTCTGACAAATCCTATAAGCATTCAAACAAAAAAAGTTTGTTTCAGTGTTTGGTGTATTTTCAGGATGGTGCAAAACTGGTAGCTGTTGCTGGAACACAGACAGAATGTGCTGGCAAATCATGACAGTGACATGAATCATCCTGAGTACAGTACACCAGCTAATTTCACTGGAAATAGAACTAGCAACAGTGAAAAAGGTTCACACTGTGTGCTGAAAATACAGCCACAAGTGTCATGTAAGACAAAGAAAGTAGAGACTCCAAACTTAGAACCACGCCATCATCATATTTCATGCACTTCTGCATGCTGCCTTCTTTATAGTGACCCATGGGACCGCAGGTAGGCCTCCTCAGACCGAAATTTTACCATCGTCCTCTTCTTCACAGGAATGGAGTCATTGAAACGTAACATGATTCCACACTCGTGCAACAGCGTATGCATGAGAGCAGGCCCACTGTCAGCATCCCATAGTCCCATGATTGGGTATAAAAGTTAATAACACCTTAACAAATGGAGAAGGCTGAAAAATTACAATCACATGTTCAGTGATCCCCAAAAACTGGGCAAATTAAAAAAAAAAAAAAAAAGTGAACACAAAAAAGCAGAATCTACCCATTTCAGATTTGTGCAATTTAGCTTTGCTCACAGTTTTCCGTCAGAGCTTACACTTGCCAGGCTGTCATCTGGCAATATTTGTACAGGTCTTCATGAATGTGATCACTTAGAGGCCGATGCAGACTTGAGAAATGCTTGTGCAAGACCCACTTATGTGCTTCCAGGGGGAGCTGCGTGTTTGTCACTAGAAAGCGAATTCACACATGGGTTGCTCAAGCTCCACTGTGGGAGATGCACTTTTGGGGTGGAATTTACCAAAATGAGGGCCTTTTGCTCCATATGAGGGTGTATCCACTTTGTTTGCAAGGCACGTGCATTATGAACAGACACTTAAATCTCTTTTTTCTCCACAACTCTTCCCTACACAAAAATGTCAAGCAGGTCTTGCGCAACAGTGGGCATCAGTTGTGAAAACATTCTGATTAGACCAGGTACCCACTGTGGAAAATACACATAGAACATGTCCACAGTACGAAGCAAATTCTGCTTATATTACTGATTTTATTACAACTTTATCATATAACACAGATGAGATAGTCACGGGTACACGAAGACACCTAGCGGTCAGAGGGCGTTATTTCAGCGTGGATAAAGCCGCTGAGGTCGCCATTTTCTCTCAGCCTCGACGTGTGTTCAGACAAAATGGTGGGTCGAAAAGTTGTCTCCGATCCCGTTGAAAGTTTTAGTATTATAGTCGGTGGCTAATTGTGGCCACAAACGCCTAAAACAACGTATAGAATGTTAGTGCACAGCGAAAACGTAAAAAGCACCACGTCATACGCGTGTTGTGATTAAGTGAATGAATACTTCAGTTTTCTGCTAGCTTGGCTATTGTAGCTAGATTAGCCAGGCTACTGTATGGTAGCAAGTTTAAGGCGCTGCTCGATTAGCCATAGTTACGCAGATGGCCAGCGAGACATGCGAGCTGATTGGTTTTACAAATGTTCTTTTCCAGCGGAGCTGTAGATGCTGTTTAATCTGACCGAGGGTCTATTGTGTTACGGTACCTCACGCAGCATGCCAATGCACTTTTATAGAAGAACAGTTTATTTTGCTATTACAGGCGTTTGTCAGACTTTATAAAAACATAGAGCCCATATGCATTGATAAATGGGATAGAACCAAAACGATACGATCACGTTTTGTTCATGAACTGGGATCGAAGTCGGACTCTGTTGGCATCTCCTTATGTGTCCAGAGACAATGCGGAGCTGGAGATGCTATGTCGTGTGGCCGATGGTGTATTGTATTATATGATATCATCCAGTACCAAGTAAACGCGATTGAGGTGCAGTGACTACGTGTGGGCTGCTTCCTGGACGAGCCGAACCTGAATGGATATACATAGTTATCTTAATTCACAATGACAGCTTGAACGCGGCCCCGTGGATATGAAGTACGGAAAGTTTACACTACAATGTTTCACGACTGCATCGGAGCGCAGACTGACTTGAAAAATCGGATACTCGGGAACTTTCTTTCTTACATAACTCCACCCATATTTCTCCACAAGCCAATTAGCATACGTCTGATTCTTACGAGCAGCTGATTCTTAACCAGGGAATTACAATAAATGGGTGAAACGAATGTGTGTATGTGCTTTTTTTTAAATAGCAATTTACTCTGCTTTTATTGTTTTAATTGCGAGTTGTCTTTCCCTTAAACATCGTAGGGGATAAATAAACACTTTTAAGTGCAGTATTTTTCACATGATCTACACGAGATTTGGTGCCCTCAGAATGAAATCTCACCTTTTAAAAATAGAAACATACAGGAAAAAACGGTTTTCATGAGCACAAGTTAAAAGGAGTCGGTAAGGAATGTGTAACACATATCACCCTGGTTAAAGTCAGGGTTTAAAGTATCTGCCTTGATACTCTACCAATTCACAATACCTGTATAAGTGCAAAGTTGTTGGCAGCAAACTTGTATACTCTGACGCTTTCAATGGAAAATCTAACCAATTACGTTTAGTGTACTTTTCCTTGCTTGCGCTCGAATTCCTAAATGTATTTACCATCGAATTTCACTAAATTGTCCACCGGAGGGAGCCCTTTATCCGTTCAGCCTCCGCATTTCTGACAAATCTTATAGGCATTCAAACAAAAAAGTTTTTTTCAGTGTTTGGTGTATTTTCAGTATGGTGCCAAACTGGTAGCTGTTGCTGGAACACAGACAGAATGTGCTGGCAAATCATGACAGTGACATGAATCATCCTGAGTACAGTACACCAGCTAATTTCACTGGAAATAGAACTAGCAACAGTGAAAAGGTTCACACTGTGTGCTGAAAATACAGCCACAAGTGTCATGTAAGACAAAGAAAGTAGAGACTCCAAACTTAGAACCACGCCATCATCATATTTCATGCACTTCTGCATGCTGCCTTCTTTGTAGTGACCCATGG
>JAFDVH010000256.1:0-13511 GCA_019176425.1 Megalops atlanticus | reverse complement strand
CGATGTCATGCCCTTCTCCCCCGTCAAAACCCTGAATGTAAAATTTAAAGTTGCCCCGATCCCCTAGTTTGTGCTTTGGGACTCAAACAGAGTCCCTGGTTTTTCGATTGCACCGGCTGTATGCCGGGGGAGGTTTCCCCTTTCAGCGATGTCATCCTTTTTCCCCCCGAGGGCTAATTTTTTAAATATGTGTCCTTTTGATATTAAAGTGCAGGCGATGCGGAGCTCCTCATTGGGGACTGAAAGGGATTGCCTAGTGGTATCCATTGAAACGCAGTGTCTGAACCTGGGGACTGCTAACTTCACCGATGCCATGCTTCTACATCCTTCCGAGGCGGAGGTATTTTTTTAAATCGCGGTCTCAGTATTGTGAAATTAAAGTAGGCAAGGATCGCGAGCTGGTGCTTTGGCTCAGAGGGAAAATAGTTTTGATTGAGACCGAGCTTGTGACCCTGGGAGGCTGCTAACTTCAGCGATCTTATGCTTTCCTCCCCTTTCGGAAGGGCGTGAGGTCATTTTTAAATATCTCTGCCTGGGCGATGAAATTAAAAGTATGCAGCGATCACTGGAGCTTGTTCTTTGGGATTCAAACAGGACTCTAGTGGTTTCAATTCACCTTAGTTATGTTTTTGATCCTAGAGGATTCTAACATCATGATGTCATGCTTCTATCTCCTTTCGGACGGACGTGAGATTATTTTTAGCCATCGCTGCCATGCCATATGAAATTAAAAGTTGCCGCGATCACTGAGTTTGTGCTTTGGGACTCAAACAGAGTCCCTGGTGGTTTCGATTGACACCCACTGTATGACGCTGGGAGGATTCTTACATCAGCGATGTCATGTTTCTCCTCCTTTCGGAAGGGCGTGAGGTAATTTTTTTAAAATCGCGGCCCCGTATTGTGAAATTAACACGAAGAAAGTGATCACGGAGCTGGTGCTGTGGGTCTCAGAGGGAAATAGTTTTGATTGAGACTGAGTTTCTGACCCTGGGAGGCTGCTAAATTCAGCGATCTCATGCTTCTCTCCCTTTCGAAGGGCGGGAGGTCATTTTTAAATGTCTGCTCTGGCGATGTGAAATTAAAAGTATGCAGCGATCACTGAGCTTGTGCTGGGATTCAAACAGAGGGCCTAGTGGTTTCAATTCACTCCTAGCTATGTTTTTGATCCTTAGGAGGATTCTAACATCAGCGATGTCATGCTTCTATCCCCTATCGGAAGGCGTGAGGTCATTTTTAAATATCTCTGCTCTGGCGATGTGAAATTAAAAGTATGCAGCCCGATCACTGAGCTTGTGCTTTGGGATTCAAACAGAGGGCCTAGTGGTTTCAATTCCACCTAGCTATGTTTTGATCCCAGGAGGCTTCTAACATCAGCAATGTCATGCGCTTCTCTCCGCTTTCAGAAGGGCGTGAGATTATTTTTAAATATCGCAGCTACTGCCATGTGAAATTAAAAGAAGCCAGCGATCACTGAGCTTGTTCTTTGGGATTCAAACAGGGGACCTAGTGGTTTCAATTCACTCCTAGCTATGTTTTTGATCCCAGGAGGATTCTAACATCAGCGATGTCATGCTTCTATCTCTCCGTTCGGACGGACGTGAGATTATTTTTTAAATATCGCGGCTACTGCCATGTGAAATTAAAAGTATGCAGCGATCACTGAGCTTGTGCTTTGGGATTCAAAAAGAGGGGCCTAGTGGTTTCAATTCACACCTAACTATGTTTATGATCCTAGGAGGTTGCTAACTTGAGCGATCTCATGCTTCTATCCCCTTTTTTTTTTAAATATCTCAGCTCTGGCGATGTGAAATTAAATATGCAGCGATCACTGATCTTGTGCTTTGGGATTCCAACAGAGTAATTGCAGCGATTCGCACTGAGCTTTGTTTCTGATCTGGGAGGATTCTAACATCAGCGATGTCATGTTCCTCTCTCCTTTCCACACTTGAGATGTGAAATTGGAAGTCCCAGCGAGGAACTCCTGCTTTGTGACGCAAAACACAGGGCCGAACTGTTCAGATTGACACCGAGTTTCTGACCCTGGGCGGTTGCTAACTTTTGCGATGTCATGCCATTCTCCGTCAGAGACACGTGAGATGTGAAAGTATGCAGCCGATCCCACTGATCTTGTGCTTTGGGACTCAAACAGAGTCCCTGGTGGTTTCGATTGACACCCTAGCACGGTATGGATCCTGGGAGGCTGCTAACTTCAATGATGTCATGCTTCTATCCCTTTCGGAAGGGCGTGAGGTCATTTTTAAATATCTCTGCTCTGGCGTGATATTAAAAGTATGCAGCGATCACTGAGCTTGTGCTTTGGGATTCAAACAGAGGGCCTAGTGGTTTCAATTCACACCTAGCTATGTTTTTGATCCCAGGAGGATTCTAACATCAGCGGATGTCATCGTCTCTCCGCTTCCAGGGCGTGAGATTATTTTTAAATATCTCAGCTCTGGCGATGTGAAATTAAAAGTAGCCAGCGATCACTGATCTTGTTTGGGATTCAAACAGGGGCCTAATTGTTTCAATTCACTCCTAGCTTGTTTTTGATCCTAGGAGGATTCTAACATCAGCGATGTCATGCTTCTCTCTTTTTAGACGAGGCGCAGGTTATTTTTAAATATCGCTACTACTGCCATGTGAAATTAAAGTATGCAAGTATCACTGAGCTTGTGCTTTGGGGTTTCTGACAGAGGGCCTAGTGGTTTCCAATTCACCTAGCTAGTTTATGATCCTGGAGGCTGCTAACTTGAGCGATCTCATGCTTCTATCCCCTTTCGGAAGGGCGTGAGGTCATTTTAAATATCTCAGCTCTGGCGATGTGAAATTAAAAGTATGCAGCGATCACTGATCTTGTGCTTTTGGGATTCAAACAGAGCCGTAATTTCAGATTGACACCTAGCTTTGTTTCTGATCCTGGGCGGATTTCTAAAATCAGCGATGTCATGCTTCTCTCTCCTTTCAGAGGGCGTGAGGTTGTTTTTAAATATCGCGTAGCCTTATTGTGATATTAAAAGTATGCAGCGATCACTGAGCTTGTGCTGGGACCAAACAGAGGCCTAGTGGTTTGAATTCACACCTACCTATGTTTTTGATCCTGGGAGATTCTAACATCAGCGATGTCATGCTTCTCCCCTTCCAGAAGGGCGTGAGTTCATTTTTAAATATCCAGCTCTGGCGATGTGAAATTAAAGTATGCAGGCGATCACTGATCTTTTGTGCCTTGGGGACTGAGAGGGATTGCCTAACCTAGCTTGTTTCCATTGAAGGACCTAACATCAGCGATGTCTGAACTCCCCTTCAGGAGGCGTGGTTGTTTTAAATACGCTTACCGTATTATGATATTAAAAGTAGCAGAGCGTCGCGGAGCTCCTCCTTGGCGACTGAAAGGATTTCTGGTATATTGAAACTTCACCGGGAGGCTGCCATTTCTCCTCCTTTGGAAGGCGTAGGTCATTTTCAAATATCCCTGCTCTGGGATGGAATTAAAAGGAAGCTAGTGATCACGGAGCTGGTGCTTTGGGTTCAATCACAGGGTCAAAATAGTTCAGATTGACACCGAGTTTCTGACCCTGGGCGGCTGCTAACTTTCAGCGATGTCATGCTTAAATCCCTCTGTCAGAGGCGTGAGGTCATTTTAAATATCGCTACTGCCATGTGAAATTAAAAGAAATGCAGCGACCACCCAGCTTGTGCTTTGGGACTCAAACAGAGGGCCGTAATTGTTTCGATTCACTCCTCGCTGTTTCTGATCCTGGGAGGCTTCTAACATCAGCGATGTCATGCTTCTCTCCCTTCAGAAGAGCGTGAGGTTGTTTTTAAATATCGCCTCTCGTATTGTGATATTAAAAGTCGCAGGCGATCACGGAGCTCCTGCTGGGGACTGAGAGGGATTGCCTAATGGTATCCATTGAAACCCACTGTCTGAACCTGGGAGGCTGGTAACTTCACCGCCATGCCTCTCCCTCCTTCCAGAGGGCGTGAGGTTTTTTTAAATATCGCGGTCTTTTATTGTGAAATTAAAAGTATGCAAGTGATCACGGAGTTGGTGTTTGGGTCTCAGAGGGAAAAATAGTTTTGATTGAGACCGAGTGTTTTTGACCCTGGGAGGCTGCTACCTTCAGCGATCTCATGCTTAAATCCCCTTCGGAAGGGCTGAGGTCATTTTAAATATCTCTGCTCTGGCGATGTGAAATTAAAAGTATGCAGCGATCACTGAGCTTGTGCTTTGGGATTCAAACAGAGGGGCCTAGTGGTTTGAATTCACACCTAGCTATATTTTTGATCCTAGGAGGCTTCTAACATCAGCGATGTCATGCTTCTATTTCCTTTCGGAAGGCGTGAGGTCATTTTAAAATATCTCTGCTCTGGCGATGGGAAATTGGGTGTATGCAGCGATCACTGATCTTGTGCTTAGGATTCAAACAGAGGCGTAATTGTTTCGATTCGCACCTAGCTTTGTTTCTGATCCTGGGAGGGATTCTAAAATCAGCGATGTCATGCTTCTCTCCCCTTCCAGAGGGGCGTGAGGTTGTTTTTAAATATCGCTGAAATTGTGATATTAAAAGTATGCAGCGATCACTGAGCTTGTGTTTGAGACTCAAACAGAGGGCCTAGTGGTTTGAGGTTCACACTAGAGTTTTGATCCTAGAGGATTCTAACATCAGCGATGTCATGCTATCTATCTCCTTTCAGAGATTATTTTAAATATCGGCTACAGCCATGTGAAATTAAAAGTATGCAGCGATCACTGAGCTTGTGCTTTGGGTTTCAAACAGAGGGCCTAGTGGTTTCAATTCACACCTAGCTATCTTTATGAATCCTAGGAGGCTGCTAACTGAGCGATGCCATGCTTCTATCCCCTTCGGAAGGGCGTGAGGTCATTTTTTAAATATCTCAGCCCAGTATTGTGAAATTAAAAGTATGCAGCGATCACTGATCTTGTGCTTTGGGATTCCAACAGGGAAAAATGGTTTTTATTGACGCTTTGCTTCTGATCCTGGGAGGATTCTAACATCAGCGATGTCATGCTTCTCTCCCCTTCTAGAGGGGCGTGAGATTGTTTTTAAATATCGCGTGGCGTTATTGTGATATTAAAAGTAGCCAGCGATGGCGGAGCTCCTTCTTTGGGACTCAAAGACAGGCCCTAATGTTGTCGATTGACACCGAGTGTCTCAACCTGGGAGTTTGTTAACCGCCCGATGCCAAGCTTCTACTTCCTCCGAGGTGAGGGTAATTTTTTTTTAAATCGCGCCCTAGTATTGTGAAATTAAAAGTAAGCAAGTGATTGCGGAGCTGGTGCTTTACTTGCAGGAAAAATGGTTTTTATTGACACGGAGTTATTGTTGATAATGGGACACAAAGCATGTCATGTCTTCTCCTTTCGGACTGGACGTGAGATTTGAAATTAAAAGTAGCCAGCGATCACTGAACTCCTGCTTTGTGACTCAAACATCAGGGCAAGATTGACACGAGTTTCTGACCCTGGCGGCTGCTAATTTTCGCGATGTCATGCCTCTCTCTCCTGTCAAAGGGACGTGAGATGTGAAATTAAAAGTTGCCAGCGATCACTTAGTTTGTGCTTTTGGGCTCAAAACGAGTCCCTGATGGTTTCGATTGACACCACTGTATGACGCTGGGAGGATTCTAACATCAGCGATGTCATGCTTCTCTCCTTCCAGAGGCGTGAGATTGTTTTTAAATATCGCGTGGCCTTATTGTGATATTAAAACTAACAGGCGATCGCGGGCTCGGTCATCTGAGGACTGAAAGGGATTGCCTAATGGTATCCATTGAAACCCAGTGTCTGAACCTGGGAGGCTGCTAACTTCACCGATGCCATGCTTCTTCCTCCTTTCGGACGGACGTGAGGTATTTTTAAATATCGTGTGGGCCCTGTATTGTGAAATTAACAGGAAGCAAGTGATCACGGAGCTGGTGCTTTGGGTCTCTGAGGGAAAAATAGTTTTGATTGAGAGCGAAGTTTCTGGACCCTGGGAGGCTGCTAACTTCAGCGATCTCATGCTTAAATCTCCTTTCGGAAGGGCGTGAGGTCATTTTTGGCCATCTCAGCTCTGGCGATGTGAAATTAAAAGTATGCAGCGATCACTGAGCTTGTGCTTTGGGATACAAACAGAGGTCCTAGTGGTTTCAATTCACACCTAGCTTTGTTTTTGATCCTAGGAGGATTCTAACATCAGCGATGTCATGCTTCTATCCCCTTTCGGGAAGGGCTGAGGTCATTTTTAAATATCTCAGCTCTCGCGATGTGAAATTAAAAGTATGCAGCGATCACTGATCTTGTGCTTTGGGATTCCAACAGAGGCCGTAATTGTTCAGATTCGCACCTAGCTTTGTTTCTGATCCTGGGAGGATTCTGACATCAGCGATGGTCATGCTTCTCTCTCCTTTCGGAGACACGTGAGATGTGAAATTAAAAGTAGCTAACATCACTGAACTCCTGCTTTGGGACTCAAACACAGGGCCCTGGTGTTCAGATTGACACCGAAGCTTCTGCCTGGGCGGCTGCTAACTTCAGCGATGTCATGCCTTCTCTCCTTCAAAGGAACGAGATTGTGAAATTAAAAGTTGATGCGGCGATCACTGAGTTTGTGCTTGGGACTCAAAAAGAGTCCCTGATGGTTTCGATTGACACCCGAGTGTATGACGCTGGGAGGATTCTAACATCAGCGATGCCATGCTTCTCTCCCCTTCCAGAGGGGCGTAGATTGTTTTTAAAAATCGCGTGGCGTTATTGTGATATTAAAAGTAACAGGCGATCACGGAGCTCCTCCCTTGGGACTGAAAGGGAAGCCTAATGGTATCCATTGAAACCCAGTGTCTGAACCTGGGAGACTGCTAACTTCACCGATGCCATGCTTCTCCTCCTTTCGGAGGGGCGTGAGGTCAATTTTTTAAAATCGAGGCCCTGGTATTGTGAAATTAACAGAAGAAAGTGATCACGGAGCTGGTGCTGTGGGTCTCAGAGGAAAAAATAGTTTTGATTGAGACCGAGTTTCTGACCCTGGAGGCTGCTAACTTCAGCGATCTCATGCTTAAATCGCTTCCGGAAGGGCTTGAGGTCATTTTTAAATATCTCTGCTCTGGCGATGTGAAATTAAAAGTATGCAGCGATCACTCAGCTTGTGCTGTGGTATTATTGAAACAGGGCCATGCTTCTCCTCCTTTCGGACTCGTAGGTAATTTTTTTTTAATATCGGATTCTAACCCGGTATTGTGAAATTAACAGGAAGCAAGTGATCACGGAGCTGGTGCTTTGGGTCTTGCAGGGAAAAAATGGTTTTTATTGACCGCGAAGTTTTTGATAATGTGAGGGATTCTAACATCAGCGATGTCATGCGTCTCTCCGCCCAGAGGGCGTGAGATCATTTTTAAATATCTCTGCTCTGGCGATTTGAAATTAAAAGTATGCAGCGATCACTGAGCTTGTGCTTTGGGATTCAAACAGAGGGCCTAGTGGTTTCGATTCACACCTATGTTTTTGATCCTAGGAGGATTCTAACATCAGCGATGTCATGCCTCTCTCCGCTTCCAGAGGGGCGTGAGATTATTTTTAAATATAAAACTGCCATTGAAATTGGGTGAAGCCAGCGATCACTGAGCTTGTTCTTTGGGATTCAAACAGAGGGCCTAGTGGGTTTCAATTCACACCTAGCTATGTTTTTGATCCTGGGAGGATTCTAACATCAGCGTGTCATCACCTCTCCGCTTCAGAGGCGTGAGATTATTTTTAAATATCGCGGCTACTGCCATGTGAAATTAAAAGAAGCCAGCGATCACTGAGCTTGTTCTTTGGGATTCAAACAGGGGGCCTAGTGGTTTCAATTCACTCCTAGCTATGTTTATGATCCTAGGAGGCTGCTAACTTGCGCGATCTCATGCTTCTCTCCCCTTCGGAAGGGCGTGAGGTCATTTTAAATATCTCAGCTCTGGCGATGTGAAATTAAAGTATGCAGCGATCACTGAGCTTGTGCTTTGGGATTCAAACAGAGGGCCTAGTGGTTTCAATTCGCTCCTAGCTATGTTTTTGATCCTAGGAGGATTCTAACATCAGCGATGTCATGCTTCTATCCCCTATCGGAAGGGTTGAGGTCATTTTTAAATATCTCTGCTCTGGCGATGTGAAATTAAAAGTATGCAGCGATCACTGAACTTGTGCTTTGGGATTCAAACAGAGGGCCTAGTGGTTTCAATTCACACCTAGCTATGTTTTTGATCCCAGGAGGATTCTAACATCAGCGGGAGCATGCCTCTCCGCTTCCAGAGGGGCGTGAGATAATTTTAAATACTTCCAGCTACTGCCATGTGAAATTAAAAGAAGCCAGCGATCACTGAGCTTGTTCTTTGGGATTCAAACAGAGGGCCTAGTGGTTTCAAATTGACTCCTAGCTATATTTTTGATCCTAGGAGGATTCTAACATCAGCGATGTCATGCTTCTATCTCCTTCCGGACGGACGTGAGATTATTTTTAAATATCTCGGCTACTGCCATGTGAAATTAAGTATGCAGCGATCACTGATCTTGTGCTGGGGACTCCACCAGAGGCCCTAATGGTTTAGATTCGCACCTAGCTTTGTTTCTGATCCTGGGAGGATTCTAACATCACCGATGTCATGTTTCTCTCCTTTCCGAGGGACTTGAGATGTGAAATTAAAAGTAACCAGCGATCACCGAACTCCTGCTTTGACTCAAACACAGGGCAACTGTTCAGAACACCGATCTGACCCTGGGCGGCGTTGCTAACTTTTGCGATGTCATGCCATTCTCTCCCGAGAGACAAGATGTGAAATTAAAAGTTGCCCCGATTGGTTGTGCTTTGGTACTCAAACAGAGTCCCTTGGTTTCTGATTGACACCGACTGTATGGCCTGGGAGGCTTCTAACATCAGCGATGTCATGCTTCTCTCCTTCCAGAGGGCGTGAGATTGTTTTTTAAATATCTCTGTCCTTATTGAGATATTAAAAGTAACAGGCGTTCGAGCTACTCATTGGGGACTGGAAAGGGATTGCTGTGGTATCCATTGAAACGCAGTGTCTGAACCTGGGAGACTGCTAACTTCACCGATGCCATGCTTCATCCTTCCGAGGCGTGAGGTATTTTTTTTTAAATCGCGGCCCCAGTATTGTGAAATTAAAAGTAGGCAAGTGATCGCGGAGCTGGTGCTTTGGCTCTCAGAGGGAAAAATAGTTTTGATTGAGACCCGAGCTTGTGACCCTGGGAGGATTCTAACTTCAGCGATCTTATGCTTCTCTCCCTTTCAGAAGGGCGTGAGGTCATTTTTAAATATCTCTGCTCTGGCGATGGGAAATTAAAAGTATGCAGCGATCACTGAGCTTGTTCTTTGGGATTCAAACAGGGGACCTAGTGGTTTCAATTCACTCCTAGCTATGTTTTTGATCCTAGGAGGATTCTAACATCAGCGATGTCATGCTTCTATCTCCTTTCGGACGGGCGTGAGATTATTTTAAATATCGCGGCTACTGCCATGTGAAATTAAAAAGTATGCAGCGATCACTGAGCTTGTGCTTTGGGTTTCAAACAGGGGCCTAGTGGTTTCAATTCACCTAACTATGTTTATGATCCTAGGAGGCTGCTAACTTGAGCGATCTCATGCTTCTATCCCCTTTCGGAAGGGCGTGAGGTCATTTTTAAATATCTCAGCTCTGGCCATGTGAAATTAAAAGTATGCAGCGATCACTGATCTTGTGCTTGGGATTCCAACAGAGGCCGTAATTGTTTAGATTCGCACCTAGCTTTGTTTCTGATCCTGGGAGGATTCTAACATCAGCGATGTCATGTTTCTCTCTCCTTTCCGACGGACTTGAGATGTGAAATTAAAAGTAACCAGCGATCACCGAACTCCTGCTTTGTGACGCAAAACACAGGCCGAACTGTTCAGATTGACACCGAAGTTTCTGACCCTGGGCGGTTACACATTTTGCGATGTCATGCCATTCTCTCCCGTCAGAGACACGTGAGATGTGAAATTAAAAGTTGCCCCCGATCACTGAGTTTGTGCTTTGGGACTCAAACAGAGTCCCTGGTGGTTTCGATTGACACCGACGGTATGACGCTGGGAGGCTGCTAACTTCAGCGATGTCATGCTTCTATCCCCTTTCGGAAGGGCGTGAGGTCATTTTTAAATATCTCTGCTCTGGCGATGTGAAATTAAAAGTATGCAGCGATCACTGAGCTTGTGCTTTGGGATTCAAACAGAGGGCCTAGTGGTTTCAATTCACACCTAGCTATGTTTTTGATCCCAGGAGGATTCTAACATCAGCGATGTCATGCGTCTCTCCGCTTCCAGAGGGGGCGTGAGATTATTTTTAAAATATCATGCTACTGCCATGTGAAATTAAAAGAAGCCAGCGATCACTGAGCTTGTTCTTTGGGATTCAAACAGGCCTAGTGGTTTCAATTCACTCCTAGCTATGTTTTGATCCTAGGGAGATTCTAACATCAGCGATGTCATGCTTCTATCTCCTTTTGGACGGACGGGAGGTTATTTTTAAATATCACTACTGCCATGTGAAATTAAAAGTATGCAGCTTATCACTGAGCTTGTGCTTTGGGTCAAACAGAGGGCCTAGTGGTTTCAATTCACCTAGCTATGTTTATGATCCTAGGAGGCTGCTAGCAGGAGATCTCATGCTTCTATCCTTTGGAAGGGCGTGAGGTCATTTTTAAATATCTCAGCTCTGGCGATGTGAAATTAAAAGTATGCAGCGATCACTGATCTTGTGCTTTGGGATTCCAACAGAGGCCGTGGTGTTTCGATTCGCACCTAGCTTTGTTTCTGATCCTGGGAGGATTCTAAAATCAGCGATGTCATGCTTCTCTCCCCCTTTCAGAGGGGCGTGAGGTTGTTTTTAAATATCGCTACGCCTTATTGTGATATTAAAAGTATGCAGCGATCACTGAGCTTGTGCTTTGGGATTCAAACAGAGGGCCTAGTGGTTTGAATTCACACCTAGCTATGTTTTTGATCCTAGGAGGATTCTAACATCAGCGATGTCATGCTTCTATCCCCTTCGGAAGGGCGTGAGTTCATTTTTAAATATCTCAGCTCTGGCGATGTGAAATTAAAAGTATGCAGCGATCACTGATCTTGTGCCTTGGGATTCCAACAGAGGGCCGTAATTGTTTCGATTCGCACCTAGCTTTGTTTCTGATCCTGGGAGATTCTAACATCAGCGATGTCATGCTTCTCTCCCCTTCCAGAGGGGCGTGAGGTTGTTTTTAAATATCCTTCCGCCGTATTGTGATATTAAAAGTAGCAGGCGATCGCGAGCTCCTCCTTGGGGACTGAAAGGGATTTCCTAATGGTATCCATTGAAACCCAGTGTCTGAACCTGGGAGGCTGATAAATTCACCGATGCCATGCTTCTCCCTCCTTTCGGAAGGGCGTGAGGTCATTTTCAAATATCCCTGCTCTGGGCGATGTGAAATTAAAAGCATGCAGCGATCACTGAGCTTGTGCTTTGGGATTCAATCACAGGGTCGAACGGTTCAGATTGACACCGAGTTTCTGACCCTGGGCGGCTGCTAACTTTCGCGATGTCATGCCTCTCCCCTCCTGTCAGAGGGGCGTGAGGTTATTTTTAAATATCATGCTACTGCCATGTGAAATTAAAAGAAGCCAGCGACCACCCAGCTTGTGCTTTGGCACTCCAACAGAGGTCAGAATTGCTGATTCACTCCGCTATGTTTCTGATCCTGGGAGGATTCTAACATCAGCGATGTCATGCTTCTCTCCTTCCAGAGGGGCGAGGTTGTTTTTAAATATCGCCGTCCGTATTGTGATATTAAAAGTCGCAGGCGATCGCGGAGCTCCTCCCTTGGGGACTGAGAGGGATTGCCTAATGGTATCCATTGAAACCCACTGTCTGAACCTGGGAGGCTGGTAACTTCACCGATGCCATGCCTCTCCTCCTTTCGGAGTGGCGTGAGGTAATTTTTTAATATCGCGTCGTTATTGTGAAATTAACAGGAAGCTAGTGATCACGGAGCTGGTGCTTTGGGTCTCAGAGGGAAAAAATAGTTTGATTGAGACCGAGTTTGTGACCCTGGGAGGCTGCTACCAGCGATCTCATGCTTAAATCCCCTTCGAAGGGCGTGAGGTCATTTTTAAATATCTCTCTGCTCTGGCGATGTGAAATTAAAAGTATGCAGCGATCACTGAGCTTGTGCTTTGGGATTCAAACAGAGGGCTAGTGGTTTGAATTCACACCTAGCTATGTTTTTGATCCTAGGAGGCTGCTAACATCAGCGATGTCATGCTTCTATTTCCTTTCGGAAGAGCGTGAGGTCATTTTAAATATCTCTGCTCTGGCGATGTGAAATGAAAAGTATGCAGCGATCACTGATCTTGTGCTGTGGGATTCCAACAGAGGCCAAATTGTTTCGATTAGCACCTAGCTTTGTTTCTGATCCTGGGAGGATTCTAAAATCAGCGATGTCATGCTTCTCTCCCCTTCCAGAGGGGCGTGAGGTTGTTTTTAAATATCGCGTCGCCTTATTGTGATATTAAAAGTATGCAGCGATCACTGAGCTTGTGTTTTGGGATTCAAACAGAGGGCCTAGTGGTTTGAATTCACACCTAGCTATGTTTTTGATCCTAGGAGGATTCTAACATCAGCGATGTCATGCTTCTATCCCCTTTCGGAAGGGCGTGAGGTCATTTTTAAATATGTCTGCTCTGGCGATGTGAAATTAAAAGCATGCAGCGATCACTGAGCTTGTGCTTTGGGATTCAAACAGAGGGCCTAGTGGTTTGAATTCACACCTAGCTATGTTTTTGATCCTAGAGGATTCTAACATCAGCGATGTCATGCTTCTATCCCCTTTCGGAAGGGCGTGGAGGTCATTTTTAAATATCTCAGCTCTGGCGATGTGAAATTAAAAGTATGCAGCGATCACTCAGCTTGTGCTTTGGGATTCCAACAGAGGCCGTAATTGTTTCGATTCGCACCTAGCTTTGTTTCTGATCCTGGAGGATTCTAACATCAGCGATGTCATGCTTCTCTCTCCTTTCCGACGGACTTGAGATGTGAAATTAAAAGTAACCAGCGATCACCGAACTCCTGCTTTGAGACTCAAACAAAAGGCCCTAACGGTTCAGGTTGACACTGAGTTTCTGACCCTGGGCGGTTGCTAACTTCGCGATGTCATGCCTCTCTCTCCTGTCAGAGGGACGTGAGATGAAATTAAAAGTAGCCGGCGATGGCGGAGCTCCTTCTTTGGTACTCAAAGAGTCCCTAATGTTGTCGACTGACACCGAAAGTGTCTCAACCTGGGAGGTTGTTAACTTCACTGATGCCATGCTTCTTCTTCCTTCAGGGCATGAGGTAATTTTTAAAAATCGCAGTCCCAGTATTGTAGAAATTAAAGGTAAGCAAGTGATCGTGGAGCTGGTGCTTTGGTCTTACAGGGAAAAATGGTTTTTATTGATCACTGAGTTTTTGATAATGGGAGTGATTCTAACATCACG
>JAFDVH010000255.1:0-13538 GCA_019176425.1 Megalops atlanticus | reverse complement strand
ATCCCCCTTTTAATTTCACATCGCAGCAAAGATATTAAAAATGACCTCACGCCCTTCCGAAAGGCGATTTAAGCATGAGATCGCTGGCTAGCAGCCTCCCAGGTCAGAAACTCGGTCTCAATCAAAACTATTTTTCCTCAGAGACCCAAAGCACCAGCTCCGTGATCACTTTCCGTTTCCTGTTACCTCTACAAATACCGCCACGATATTAAAAAATACCTCACGCCTCCGAAAGGAGGAAGAAGATACATCGGTGAAGTTAGCAGCTTCCCAGGTTCAGACACTGGGTTTCAATGGATACCATTAGGCAATCCCTCAGTCCCAAGGACGAGCTCCCGATCGCGCAGTTACTTTTAATATCACACAAGGCCACATGGATATTTAAACAATCTCACGCCTCTGGAAGGGGGAGAGAAGCATGACATCGCTGATGTTAGAATCCTCCCAGTTATCATACAGTGGTGTCAATCGAAACCATCAGGGACTTCTTGAGTCTCAAAGCACAAAACTCAGTGATCGCCGGCAACTTTTAATTTCACATCTCACGTCCTTCTGACAGGAGAGAGAGGGGCGACATCGCTTAAAATTAGCAGCCGCCTCAGGGTCAGAAACTCGGTGTCAATCTGAACTGCTCGGCCCTGTGTTTGAGTCACAAAGCAGGAGTTCAGTGATCGTTGGCTACTTTTAATTTCAAATCTCACGTCCAGTCCGACATCGCTGATGTTAGAAGCCTCCCATGACAACAACTCGCTGATGTCAGAATCCTCCCAGGATCAGAAACAAATACTAGGTGCGAAGGAAGTAGAAACAAGTTAGCAGTCTCTAGGTTGGAATACCATTAGGCAATCCTTTCAGTCCCCAAGATCAGTGATCGCCTGCATAATATTTTAATTTCACACGCCCTCTGGAAGGGGAGAGAAGCATGACATATTTAAAATGACCATCACCACTAGGCCCTTTTGAATCCCAAAGAACAAGCTCAGTGATCGAATTTCACATCGCGATAGCTGAGATATTAGAAATAATCCACCTCTCCTGGAAGCGGAGAGATAGACATCGCTGATGTTAGAATCCTCCTAGGATAAACATAGCTAGGTGTGAATTGAAACCACTAGGCCCTCTGTTTGAATCCCAAAGCACAAGCTCAGTGATCGCTGCATACTTTTAATTTCACACGCCAGAGCAGAGATATAGTTTAAAATGACCTCACGCCCTTCCGAAATGGGATTAAGCATGAGATCGCTGAAGTTAGCAGCCTCCTAGGGTCATAAACATAGCTAGGTCAATCAAACCACTAGGGCCTCTGAGAAACCCAAAGCACAAGCTCAGTGATCACTTGCTTCCTGTTACCTTCACATGGCCGGGCCACGATTTTAAAAAAATTATCTCACGCCCTCCAAAGGAGATAGAAGCATGACATCGGTGATGTTAGAAGCCCTCCCAGGTCAAAAACATAGCTAGGTGTAATGGAAACCACTAGGCAATGTTTGAATCCCTAAAGAACAAGCTCAGTGATCGCTGGTTTCTTTTAATTTCACAATAAGTAGCCGCGATATTTAAAAATACCTCACGCCTCTCTGAAGGAGAGACGCATGACATCGTTGATGCTAGAATCCTCCTGGATCAAAAACATAGCTGGGTGAATTGAAACCACTAGGCTCTGTTTGAATCCCAAAAACAAACTCAGTGATCGCTGGCAACTTTTGTTTCACATCGCCAGAGCAGATAAAAAATGACCTCTGACAGGAGAGAGAGGCATGACATCGCTGATGTAGCATCCTCCAAGGTCAGAAACTCGGAGTGAATTGAAACCACTAGGCCCTGTGTTTGAATCACAAAGCAGGAGCTCAGTGATCGCTGCATACTTTTAATTTCACATCGCAGAGCGATATTTAAATGACAGTCCGAAAAGGGAAAGAAGCATGACATCGCTGATGTTAGAAGCCTCCCATTATCAACAAACTCGTCTCAATAAAAACCATTTTTCCCTGAAGACCTTAAAGTACCAGCTCCGTGATCACTTGCTTCGCAGCACTTTGGCCAATACTGTGGCCGTTGATTTAAAAAAAATTACCCACGCCGGAAGGAAGGGAGAAGCATGGCAATGGTGAAGTTAGCAGTCTCCCCAGGTTCAGACACTGCGTTTCAATGGATACCATTAGGCAATCCCTTTCAGTCCCCACGGAGGAGCTCCGCGATCGCCTGCTACTTTTAATATCACAATACGGCGACGCGATATTTAAAAACACCACGCCCTCTGAAGGAGAGAAGCATGACATCGCTGATGTTAGAATCCTCCTAGGATCAAAAACATAGCTAGGAGTGAATTTGAAACCACTAGGGAGAACAAGCTCAATTGGCTTCTTTTAATTTCACATCGCGACTAGGGAAGCCCCTGTTTGAATCCTCAAAGAAAACATAGTTAGGTGTGAATTGAAACCAGGCCTGATCAAAGACAAGCTCAGTGATCGCTTCTTTTAATTTCACACGCTTGAGCACAGATATTAAAATGACCACGCCTTCCGAAAAGGAAAGAAGCATGAGATCGCTGAAGTTAGCAGCCTCCCAGAAGTCAGAAACCCGGTCTCAAATCAAAACTATTTTTCCCCTCTGAGACCCAAAGCACCAGCTCCTGATCACTTTCTTCGGGTTAATTTCCACAATACCGGGGCCGCGATTTTAAAAAATTACTCACGCCCCTCCGAAAGGAGGAGAAGTATGGCATCAGTGAAGTTAGCAGTCTCAGGTTCAGACACTGCGTTTCAATGGATACCATTAGGCAATCCTTCAGTCCCTTAAGGAGGAGTTCATGATCGCCTGTTACTTTTAATATCAAGCAATAACGCCAATGCGATATTTAAAACAATCTCCACGCCCTCTGAAGGGGAGAGAAGTATGACATCGCTGATGTAAGAATCCTCCCAGTCATACAGTGGGTGTCAATCGAAACCACCAGGACTCTGTTTGAGTCCTGCACAAGCTCAGTGATCGCCTGCAACTTTTAATTTCACATCTCTCGTGTCTCTGACAGGAGAGAGAGAGGCATGACATCGCGAAATTAGCAGAAGCCGCCAAGGTCAGAAACTGGTGTCACTCTGAACCGCTCGCCCTGTGTTTGAGTCACAAAGCAGAGTTCGGTGATCGCTGGCTAGTTTTAATTTCAAATCTCACGTCAGTCCGAAAGGAGAGAGAAGCATGACATCGCTGATGTTAGAATCCTCCTAGGATCAGAAACAAAGCTAGGTGTGCCAATCAACAATTACGGCTCTGCTGGAATCCCACAGCACAAGCTCAGTGATCGCTGCATACTTTAATTTCACATCGCTGATATTGAGGGTCAATCCATCTCAGTTCATCAAATTAAAAAAAGATGAATGCTATGGATTAAACCCTTTTGCTACTTTACAACAACAAAGTATTTGAATTGTTCCAGGAGTTTTCTAAGTTGAGTATTACAATGATGATACACCTACAGAGAGAAGTCAAGCACCTGCAGACATAGGGCCAAGCCAACAAACTCTATGTCAGCAAACAAAGAAGCCAATTCTGACTTCAAACGACAGAACCACACCATCCTTGACGTCAGTGGGATCTACAGTGGAGAGTGAGCAGCTTTATTCTAATTATGCAATAATTAAAAATAATTACAGAATAATTGACACCAATTGCATAATTAGAATAAAAATAGAAATAATTGATTATGCTCGCAAAACAGCCAGATTGTCTGTAATTTGTGTGCTTGCAAAAGCTACAACATGAGATTGATTAATTAACAAGGATGACATTTATCGATTTAAATTACGTTAAATGCTCACAGACACATGACAGCTTTTGTGAGGTCTGTGTTCTAAACGTTATTGTTCATTGCAGTCAACCTAACCTAAAAGTTTATTCTTAGTAATTTAAATCGATTTAACTAAATTTAGCTCCGTTTTGTAATTTGAATTTTGTAACACAAGAAAGCTATAATGTGAAACATTTAAGAGAAAGCCGGGATTACTTGCCACTTAATTATTCAAACTTGCCAACTTGTTAATTGCGCTTGTTTCATGAGCATAATCAATTATTCCAATTATGCAATTGGTGTCGATTATTCTGTGAATTATTTGTTTTATTCTTAATCAAGGAAGGTAAAGGGGAACAGGTTGAAAGTAATGATAGATTTAAAAGGTAGTGTTTCGCCTTCCCTTGCTTTGCAGCTCACCGCCGCCACTGAAAAATATACGAAGAAACCTAATGCCACATACCGATAGCTGTTATTGCGCTTAAAAATAGCCATGCGGCCGGATCGCAATCCCTGATCGCAGCCCTATTCTCCATGTTGTGCTGTCCCCTTGCCTCCTACCCCACCTCCCTTTTTGTTAATTAATGTAAAGCCAGTGTTGTCTTGTTTGTGTGTACCATTGGCAACTATTCTGCAGCAAGTATTTCAGTACATAGTACACGATATTAAGGTCAACTAAATAAAGGTCCAGAAAAACACAAATAAGGTCTTGAATACTGAGTACCTAATGACAGCTGATGAACCTAAGCACGGTGGAGGGATGCTGATTTGTATCCGTACAAATGCAAAAAATTCATTACAGCTGTTCACATCCAGCATTATAACCATGAGAAAGCTAGCATCCAAAAATACTACTGGTGCCTCTCCAGCCTATGTCCCATCTTCTTCCCCTAACCACTATTTGTAGTCAACCCAGCATGATAAATAAAGATATAAGAAGCCTGTAGACTCACCCTGAATCAATTTAAGGCACAAACTCAGCCAATGTCTCTCCAACACTTCCTTTTCTTGGACTTGAAGATTGTGAAAAGCGTGTGTGAAGCGGTCCACGGCATCAAAAGTCATTCTGCAGGTTTGTGGTGGCTATCCTGTTGAACTTCAAAACACCTACAACACACAGCAAAACATACAGTGACTAAATAGGCCTGGGCCAGTGTCAAAATTTTTTGAAAACCAGTGATGCAAACAAAAACACCTTCACAACTGTTAACATCAATGTAATTAACAAATTTCACTGCCAGTATTTAGTATTTAGTCACCAGGCAGAATGAAAGGACAGAGGAGGTGAGGGTCGTAAAGAAAGGCTCAAAATGATGAATAAGCTTACAGCAAAAATTGATTTTGATTTAACTTTTGCCACAGCCAGCTATTAGCCTCATGTGCTTGCTCATGTGTCAGTATGAATGTAGCAGAGTCCAGTGTTTGTTAATAGCAAGGACACTTTGAAAAAACCTAACACTTATAGAAAAGCTAACATGACCACAGTGCAAATTTCACCACGTTTTTTTTCAACATTAGTTTCCATTGGAAGCAGCTGTCACTATAGGCATGGACAATGAATTAATTCATAACCCAAGTGAATATGAGTAAATATGTGCTGCTCACAGCTGAACGTAAAGCTCAACATGAAATATGATTTTACACATTTTAAATTATTATTTTAAATCAACAGTTGCCTATGCATGGTGAACACTACACTGGTCACCGGCCCAAGCCTAAAACTAAATGCACAGTTTATCATTGTGGAAAACAAAAAAAGCATATGAATACCATTACTTACTTGTCTCTCTGTAAAAAGAGCAGGCCACCGCTCTCAATGTTTTCACTGGAGGTCCGGCCTCCACAATCTCCCCTGTCTCCGCAGTGAGAAGGTCTGGTCCATCTTTGATGCAAATGACAGTTCCACTGGGGTTCCATTTTATCATTTCTTCAACCAGAGCTTTCTCAGCCTCTAGGCTATCTTTATTCTGCCTCTCAGGGAGGTCTGGTAAGTAATTTACCTCATACTCTTTTGGTCTTTTTGATGCCATTCCCAGGGCAACCTTGTTTGCCCCCTATTTCTTATACCAACCTAGACATCCTGCTTTCTCAGTTTAGTGCGAAAGTTCCCCATTTTGAACTTCAAACTATTCTTCCAGCCAGAACACCATCTGGTGAGCCTGGCTCCTTCAGACAGGGGATGCTTGCTTATGAGCGCTAATGCCACAGAATGGATCCGCACTTCATTTGGATAGGCATCAAATTTGTAAATCAAGCTTCAGCAAGCTTTTCCAAAATACTATGCTTCATGTCTCTGGTACATTCAGGTATGTTTGGTCTCGCAAACACACAAGATTTGCCTGTCTCAGTCTGAATTTACACATCAACGGAGAAATTTGGAATGTCAAAAAACTCTGGCCATCACTCTTGTCTTGTTGACGATGATGAGCTGTGTGTGGACAGAATTCTGCATCGGAGGCACGACGTGTTGGCGGTGGATGCAGTCATCAGCAATGGAATGACCTTCACAGTAGCTCTTGTAGCTGGCAAGTCTCCTATGTCATCAAGGTTGCAGAGGGCATTATCGGTTAGGTCTTCACACATAACACTGAAGTCATACTGCAGCTTGCATTTTTCTTTGATTTTTGTCTTCAGCTCTTCAAATCAAGCTTCTGGTTTTCCATCCAGTGACACTTTCCGCATGTCCTGTTCAGTTATGATGAGGCCCTAGTTTATAGCTTTCCATGGTACTAGAAAAACGTGAATATCACTTTAGTGCCCATTCTGCATACTGTCATTCAGCACAATATAAGTAACTCCAGTATATCTTTTAGAAGCATCAGTATCTCCCATGCTTTGTCTCCTCAGGGATATTGTAGCTCATCATCAATGGAAGCAGTCTCAGGAGAGACCAATTTTCATGGCCATTTCGTGGTTCTTTTAGAGATGAAGGTCTTTGAATGACCTGTTTGGTCAGCTTTATCAGAAAATGTGCAAGGAAACTGCCTAATAGCCTTATCCAAAGAGTCCAAAGAAACATACTTGTTGGTAATCAAATCCTGAAGACATAGTGACAATTCTGCTGGTACTATACCCTCCAAAAATCATGCAGAATGTCAGGTGGAAAACCATCCACCACATGAAAGTGTGTCAAGTTTTCACTCAATGGACACCCCTTTTAACACCATGATGTCTGGCCCATAGTATGGTTATGTATAACACTTGCACATGTCTATCATGGTTCTCTCTTGTCCTTGGCTGGTGTAGACCTGATCGGACCTCCTTATCCTGTATGTCATCTTGCTTACACATACAAAACCGACAAAAGTGATCTGCTGCAAAACTCCTGGAATCCTGCCAAAGAGTGAGCCCCCAAGTTGTCCGCTACATACAATACAGTGCCTTTAACACTTTCTACTAGTTGTTCAACATACACACCATGTTCCTCAAGAGTTGCAAGATCCTGAATGAGAGGACGAAGAACTTCTGCATACCCATGTTCTTTCACAGTATTAACCTTACACAAAAGTGCAAGTTGAATGGAGTGAAGAGCTGACCGATATTTGGAGTCAAGATTAGCAAGTACCCAATATATGGCACATAGTGTCAGGTACGGACAAGACTCAGCCGCAGACCACGGAGAGATTTTCCCGTAGGGTTTATTATAAACCGCAGGCAGACCTCGATAACACAAAACAGGCAGGGTCGAAACCAGAGAGACAGTCCGAAGGGAAAAACCAGGATCAGGAACGGGAGCAGGCAGGGTCGAAAACCAGTCGGGCAGAATTCCAGGCAACAGGACAAGGCGGCAGGCAAGACACAGGTCGGGGCACAAGCAAAAGTCAAAAACACGAAAACAAGCAAGCAGAATCAAAAACGCAGGAACGAGACAGGTAAACACACTGCAAACTAACTAGCAACGAGACAGGAACAGGCAGGGCATTATAAAGGGCAGAGTAGATGAGGTGATGGGGAACAGGTGAGCTAGCAGGCAGGTGGCAGCGATGCAGTAGCCAGGCAGGCGGGGACCGGGGCGGGAACGGGCAGGGCTAGAAGACAAGGAAAACAAAAGCACATGGACAGGGAAGAACACAAACACACAGCTAGGGGCGGAGTACTGACACATAGTTTGTGTTTTTTCTGATGTTCCCAGTGGGATTAGCGACTTCAAACTCATCTATAAATAGCCCAAGAGCAATCCCAAATTCTTTCCACATTCAAAAGAACATTTTCTTTGAAATGAGAGCCGTCTCTGAATGAGTGGTATCCTTCCTGATGAAATCATCTGTGCACGCAGCACCTTATCCAAAATGTGAAAACTCATCTTCAGTGCAGGGCTCTATGCATTCACATAACTGGCAGTGAAACGCAACTATGGGTTTACTTGCTTGCCCAATGTCTGATTGAGAGTGCCAAACAGATAAATGCACTTTGAGTGCATCAAAGATTTGAAAGTGCACAAGCAATCCTTATGAAGACATGGTATTGGCTGTTGCCGAAGTGAAGCCTCATGTTTTAGGCGATAGTGTTTTAACAACTGTCTTCTTTGTCTGCAGAAAAATACAATGCTTACAGGTCCACTGCATCTGCAAGAAAATTCTTTTAAGTGGAGATTTTAAGTGGGGATAGTCTCTCAAACTATTTCTAATTAAAGTGTAGCATAGTGAACACTTTGCCAAAAACTGCTCTACTGCTGGTTATAACTCCTTGCTGAAATGTCCTCCAAATTATAGGCTACTAGCATGTCACCCCAGTGTACTGAGGCCCACATTCACGAAGCAGCTGTTCAGTGAGGAGCCCTCAGGCAGTTGCGGTAAGCACTTCTTCTGAAAAGGACAAAGAATTCTTTAGTTAAAAGGAAGTTCCTCGTATAGTGTTGTGGTTTGTTGATTAGTGACACCTTCCTTGATATGTGCATGCTTTACAAGCATTACAGGAAAATACTTGTTTTTGATATGAATGTAAATGCATTTATATAAATATCTATTTGAGGCCTCAGTCATAAAACAATTCAAAAAAGCAGCATTTCCTCTGTATTAATTTAGTAGTAGTGTGCCAACACAGCTAAGAAATAACAATTACTGCAAGAAAAATGTGAAATTAAACATTTGAATTTAGTTTAACTAAACCTCTAAAAGGTGTAGTCATGTAATGACTATATTATGATTACAAAATACATTTTTACACTAGAATTGTACCACAGTGTTATAAAATCATAGAGGAAACACTGCAAAAGATTATATTAATAGTTAACTATTAGCTCTGACAATGAACACTATAGGTATTAGGTTTTCTAAAACACCATCCATTTTGAGTTGTGTAAAGTGGTGGATCAGTCTTGTTTGTAGTTTGAATCAGGTCACCTTCAACTCAAGTGAAGTTACAACATGAATAAGTAAACCCACGGGAGGATGAAAGATTTGGATAGCAAGAAATTCCTGGCTAGTTGGCTTTTGTCATGCTTCCTGAGCAGTTTACACAGGTCAAAGAAGCTAGCTAAGACTACCAACATCCCTGACACTGGAAAAAAAGTTTGGGACGCACAGCAAGCCTCCTCGAAATGAAGAGGGGAAATTTTTCTTTTTTTCCTTGTCTACCATAAGATACAGATTGAGCTGATTTGTCATTCATTATTGGTCACAGGCCGCTTAACGTGGCTGACAGCTCATCACAGCACGAGAGGCAAGAAAAGGACAAATTCATCGGCACATTCTGTGAGGCTACAGAGCGGTGTGCAACTGCAGCTTTTCTGCAGACTTTCACCACTGGAATCAAATTGTTACAGCGGCACTAGAGTCATTAGATACAGAAAAGTAGCACAGGCCCACCTAAATGTAAACACCGTGTTGCTTTCACTCAGGTGACTTTGGTTTTTTTCCTTCACTGCTGTGTGTGAAAGACAAAAATATGTAGTTATACACCCATCACGTAAATAACGCAACTTCACCGCTAGCTTTAGTGACAAGTTAACTTACTGTTGCTGCAGTCTCCTGCCAACCTTCAACACAGTTCTCCAGGGAAACTGTTTCTGGCTTTACAAACGATGTTTGAATAAAGGGAAACAAACGGTCAAATATGTCTCTTAATTGTCCAACCAACGAGGCTGCAAACCGTATGTTACAAGAAGCCTTGTTTAGCGTTGCCTCTGCAGCATACACGGTTCATGCTGCCTTCACTTGTACCTCTGAATTTCCGTGTTGTAAATTTCCAACCTGCGACCGAAATGTGTTTGCTGTGTCAAACTGGGAAAACAACATTTCAAATTTGGGACTTTACACTTTCGTTTTGGAACAGTTAAAATAGGCTTTCGGGCGATCCACGGATCGGTGGGGGTGGTGGGAAAATCTAGTCTTTACCGCCAAAAGATGCCTGAACAAGTTCTGCCAGTAGACAGGGTTGGGAGGGTGACTTTATTATGTATGCCACTACAGATTACAGAATACTTGACCTAAAATGTAATTTGTAACGTATTATGTTAGATTACTCAATGTAAGTAACATAATCTAAAATAACTGTTTGAATTCCAAAACACAAGCTCGGTGATCGCTGGCTACTTTAATTTCCGTGAGGTAGCCACAATACTTACACCTGACCTCACGTGCTTCAGACAGGAGAGAGAAGCATAACATTGCTGAAGTTAGTAGCCTCACCAGGGTCAGACACTGGGTTTCAATGGAAACCATTACGCCTTGGTTTCAGTCCCCAAGCAGGAGCGCCGCGATCGCCTGGGACTTTTACTTTCTTTCAATGCCGGAGCCGAGATGTTTAAAAAAATAACCTCATGCCCCTCTGGAAGGAGAGAGAAGCATGACATCGCTGAAGTTAGCAGTCTCCAAGGGTCAGAAGCTCGGGTCAATCGAAACCATTAGGGCCTCTGTTTGAGTCCCAATGCACAACCTCGTGATCCCTGGCTACTTTTAATTTCACATTTGCTAGAGCAGCGATATTGTAAAATGACCTCAGGCCTATCCTAAAAGAGAGAGTGAAGTATAACATCGCTGATGTTAGAATCCAACTAGGATCAGAAACATAACTAGTTGTGAATCGTAACTATTACAGCCTCTGTTTGAGTCCCTGCCAGGAGCACTGCGCTATTTAAAAATAACCTCACATTGCTCTGGAAGGGGAGAGAAGCATGACATCGCTGATGTTAGCAGCCTCCAGGATCACAAACTGATGGGTGTGAAATGAAACCATTAGGCCCTCTGTTGGAGTCCCAAAGCAGAAGCTGGGTGATCGCCTGCTACTTTTAATTTCACAATGCAGAGCCAGATATTTAAAAATAACCTCAAGCCCCTCCGAAAGGAGAGAGAAGCATGACATCGCTGATGTTAGAATTCTCCTGAGGTCAGACAGCTAGTGTCAATGAAACCATTAGGGCCTCTGTTTGAGTCCCAAAGCAGGAGCGCAGTGATCGCGGGCATACTTTTATTTTCACATCTCACGCCCCTCAGAAAGGACAGAGAGGCATGACATCACTGATGTTAGAATCCTCCCAGGAGATCAGAAACAAAGCCAGGGCCAGAAACTCAAACAAATTGACTATTTTCCCTCTGGAGTGCCAAAGCACAAGATCAGTGAACACTGCATACTGTTAATTTCACATCGCCGAGCTGAGATATTTAAAATGACCTCGCCCTTCCCCGAAAGGGGATAGAAGCATGAGATCGGTGAAGTTAGAAGTCTCCCAGGAGTCAGAAACGCAAACTCAGGTTTCAATCAAAATATATTTTTCCCTCTGAGACCGAAAGGCATGACATCCGTGATCACTTGCTTCCCAGGGTCAGGACAATACCGGGCGCCTGTTAAAAAAATTATGCTTGTGTTTGAAACTCCGCAAGGACAAGAAGATCGGCATCTACTGAATTTCAGTCTAACGTCAGGTTCAGAAACTGGGTTTCAATGGATACCTTCCCTTTCAGTCCCCAAGGAGGGCTCCGCGATCGCCTGCTACTTTTAATATCACAATACGGCGACGCGATATTTAAAAACAATCTCACGCCCTCTGGAAGGGAGAGAAGCATGACATTGCTGATGTTAGAATCCTCCCAGCGTCATACAGTCGGTGTCAATCGAAACTATCAGGGACTCTGTTTGAGTCCCAAAGCACAAACTCAGTGATCGGGGCTACTTTTAATTTCACATCTCACGTCCCTCTGACAGGAGAGAGAGGCATGACATCACAGTTAGCAGCCGCCCAGGGTCAAAAACTATATGTCAATCTGAACAGTTCGCCCTGTGTGTTTGAGTCACAAAGCAGGAGTTCGTGATCGCTGGCTACTTTTAATTACAAATCTCAAGTCCGTCTGAAAGGAGAGAGAAGCATGACATCGCTGATGTTAGAATCCTCCCATTATCAAAAAACTCGGTGTCAATAAAAACCATTTTTCCTTGCAAGACCCAAAGCACCAGCTCCGTGATCACCTGCTTACTTTTAATTTCACAATACTGGGGCTGAGATTTTAAAAAAATGACCTAACGCCCTTAAGAAGGAAGAGAAGCATGGCATCGCTGATATTAGAATTCACCCAGGATCATACAGTCGGTTTCAATTCAAACCATTAGGGACTCTGTTTGAGTACCAAAGCAGAAACTCAGTGATCGCTGGCAACTTTTAATTTCACATCTCCCAGATCCGCCCTGACAGGAGAGAGAGGCATGACATCGCTGATTTAGCAGCCTCCCAGGTCAGAAATCAAAAGTCAATCTGAACCGTTTTCGGACCTGAGTTAGAGTCACAAAGCAGGAGCTCCGTGATCGCTTGCTTCCTGTTACTTTCACAATAATTTCAAATCACACGCCAGTCCGAAAGGAGAGAGAAATGACATCGCTGATGTTAGCAGTCTCCCAGGTTCAGAAACAAAGCTAGGTGTGAATCGAAACAATTACGGCCTCTGTTGGAGTCTCAAAGCACTAGATCAGTGATCGCTGCATACTTTTAATTTCAAATGGCAGTAGCCGTGATATTTAAAATAACTCACGCCCTCTGGAAGGGATAGAACTCATGACATCGCTGATGTTAGAAATCCTCCTAGGATCAAAACATAGCTAGGTGTGAATTCAAACCACCAGGCCCTCTGTTTGAATCCCAGCATAAGGTCAGTGATCTATGGCATACTTTTAATTTCACATCGCCAGAGCAGAGATATTTAAAAATGACCTCACGCCCTTCCGAGAGGAGAGAGAAGCATCGCATGTTAGAATCCTCCCAGGATCAAACATAATCAGGAATCGAAACCAGGCCTTCTGTTTGGAATCCCAAAGCACAAGATCAGTGATCGCTGCATACTTTAATTTCAAAAACCATTTTCCTCTGAGAGAACTAATGTTAGCACCCCCAGATCAGAAACGAAGCCAATCAAAACCATTTTTCTGTTGAGATCCATGGCACAAGATCAGGTGGTGCTTGCTTTTAATTTCCAGTAGCCGCTGAGATATTTAAAAATAACCTCACGCCCTCCGGAAGGAGGAGAAGCATGACATTGCTGATGTTAGCAGCCTCCCAGGATCAAAAACTGAGGTGTCAATAAAACCATTTTTTCTCTGTTTGAGAACTAAAGGACCAGCTCCGCGATCACTTGCATGCTTTTAATTTCACATCGCTAGAGCAGAAATTAAAAATTACCTCACGCCTCCGAAAGGAGGGAGAAGCATGACATCGCTGATGTTAGAATCCTCCTAGGATCAGAAACATAGCTAGTGTTAATTGAAACCACGCGACGCCTCTGTTTGAATCCCAAAGCACAAGCTCAGTGATCGCTGCATGCTTTTAATT
>JAFDVH010000048.1:173675-263500 GCA_019176425.1 Megalops atlanticus | reverse complement strand
CCTTCTACTGGAAACTTTGTTTTTAGTGAATGTCTGCCTTGTGAATCGCATTTTTGGACTCTGAAAGTGAATCTGAGAGCGTTTCTGGCCTTCTGCTGGAAACTTTGTGTTGAGTGATTATCTGCCCTGAGAATCGCTTTTTGTACTCTGAAAGTGTATCTGAGAGCGTTTCTGGCCTTGCTCTGGAAACGTTGTGTTGAGGCATTATATGCCCTGAGAATCATTTTTTTGGACTCTGAAGCTGCATCTGAGAGAGTTTCTGGCCTTCTAATTGAAACTGTGTGTTCAGTGATTATTTGCCCTGAGAATGGCTTTTTTTCACTAATAAAGTGCATCTGACAGCTTTTCTGGCCTTCTACTGAAACTTTGTGTTTAGTGAGTATCTGCCCTGTGAATCGTTTATTTGGACTCTGAAAGGTCATCTGAGAACCTTTCTGGCATTATGGTGGTAACTTTGTGTTTAGTGAATATCTGCCCTGTGAATCGCTTTTTTGGACTCTGAAAGTACATTCGAGTGAGTTTCTGGCCTTCTTTTGGAAATTTTGTGTTTAGTGAATCTCTGCCCTGCTAATCGCATTTTTGGACTCTCAAAGTGCTTCTGTGAGCGTTTCTGCCATTCTACTGTAAACTTTTATTCGAGTGATTATCTGCCCTGAGAATTACTTTTTTGGACTCTGAAACTGCATCTGAGAGCATTTCTGGCCCACTACTGGAAACTTTCTGTTGACTGATTATTTGCTTTGAGAATGACTTTTTGGCCTCTGAAAGTGCATCTGAGTGTGTTTCTGGCATTCTACTGGAAACTTTGTGTTGAATGATTATCTGCCCTGAGAATGATTGTTTTAGACTCCGGAATTGCATCTGAGAGTTTTTCTGGAATTCTACTGGAAACACTGTGTTGAGAGATTATCTGACCTGAAAATGACTTTTTGGACTCTGAAAGTGCATCTGAGTGTATTTCTGGCATTCTACTGGAAACTTTGTGTTGAGAGATTATCTGATGGGAGAATGATTTTTTTGGACTCTGAAAGTGCATCTGACAGCCTGTCTGGCCTTTTAATGGAAACTTTGTGTTCAGTGATTATCTGCCCTATGAATCGTTTTTTTAGACTTTGAAAGTGCCTCTGAGAGCATTTCTGGCATTCTACTGGAACACTCTGTTGAGACATTAGTTGCCCTGAGAGTGAGTTTTTTAGACTCTGAAAGTGCATCTGAGACGGCCTGAGAAAGCCTGGAAAGACCTGAGAAGGCCTTCTACTGGAAACTTTGTGTTGAGTGAATTTCCGGCCATGTGAATCACATTTCTGTATTCTGAAAGTGCATCTCACAGCGTTTCTGTCCTTCTACGGGAAAGTTTTTGTTGAGTGATTATCTGTCCTGTGAATCACGTTTTTCCACTCTGAAATTGCATGTGAGAGCATTTCTGGCCTGCTACAGGAAGGTTTTTGTTGAGTGATTATCTGCCCTGTGAATCGCTTTTTTGAACTCCTAAAGGGCATCTGAGAGCGTTTCTGGCATTCCACTCAAAAGGTTGAGTTGAGTGATTATCTGTCTTGAGAATCACATTTTTGGACTCTGAAAGTGCATCTCAGAGCGTTTCTGGCATTCTGGTGGAATCTTTATGTTAAGTGATTTTCTCCCTGTGAATCGCTTTTTGGACTTTTGGAAAAAAGTCATTCACAAGGCAGATATTTACTCCAAACTTTGTTTCCAACAGAATGCCAGAAATGCTCTCAGATGCACTTTGAAAGTCCAAAAACTGAGTTTCTCATGGCAGAGAAACACTAAACTTTGTGTTTCAGTATAAGGCCAGAAATCGCTTTTGGACTCTGAAGCATTTTCAGAGTCAAAAAGTGATTATCAGGGCAGATAATCATTCAACATCAGTGTTTCCAATGGAAGGCCAGAAACGGTCTCAAATGCATCTCAGAGTCCAAAACAGTGATTCTTAGTGAAGATATTCAGTCAACACAGATTTTCCACTGGAATCGCCAGAACGCTCTCTGATGCACTTTCAGAGTCCTAAAAGTGCTTCTTAAACCAGATATTCACTGAACACAGAGATTCCAGTTTTGGAGTCTGAAAACTCTCTCTGAGAAGCACTTTCAGAGACAAAAAAGTGATTCTTTGTGCAGTTATTCACTAAATACTGAGTTTCCACTAGAAGGCCAAAAACACTCCAAAATGCACTTTCAGAGTCCAAAACACTGATTCTCAGGGCAGATATTCACTCAACACAGAGTTTCCACTGGAAGCGCCAGAAACGCTCTCTGGATGCACTTTCAAGAGTCATTAAGTGATTCTGAGTCCAGATATTCACTGAACACAGAGATTCCATCTGAAATCAGACATGCTCTCAAATAAACTTTCAGAGTGCAAAATTGATTCTTATTGCAGATATTCATTCAACACAGAGTTCCCACTAAAAGGCCAGAAATGCTCTCAAATGCACTTTCAGAGTCAAAAAGAGATTCTTAGTTATTCACACAACACACAGTTTGTGTAGAAGGCCAGAAAGGCTCTCAAATATATTTTTGGAGTCCAAAAAGTGATTCTTGGTGCTGATATTCACTCAACACAGAGTTTCCACTGGAAATCTGACACGCTCTCAAATACACTTTTTTGAGTCTGAAAAGTGATTCTTAGTGCAGATATTCACTCAACACAGAGTGTCCAGTAGAAGTCTAGTAACCTTCTCAGATGCACTTTTTTGGAGTCTGAAAAGTGATTGTCAGGGCAGATAATCACTCAACAGAAATTTTCCACTGGAAGGTGTGAAACACTCTCAGATTCACTTTTTGAGTCCAAAAATCTGTTTGTCATTTCAGAGAAACACTAAACACAAAGTTTCAGTAGAAGGCCAGATATGCTGTTAATGCACTTTCAGAGTCCACAACAGTGATTCTCAGGCAGGTATTCAGTCAAGACAGAGTTTCCACTAAAAGGCCATCTGCCTCTCAAATGCACTTTCAGACTCTGAAAGTGAAGTGATTCTTAGTGCATTTTATCAGTCAACACAAGAGTTTCCACTGGAAGGCCAGATATGCTCTCAAATGCACTTCCAGAGTCTGAAAAAAGTGATTCTTAGTGCAGATATTCACTCTACACTAAACTTCCAATGAGAAGGCTGAAACGCTCTCAGAAGCATTTTCAGAGAACAAAACAGTGATTCTCAGGGCAGATAATCACTCAACTTTGTTTTGAGTGAATATTGCACTAGAAGGCCAGAAACACTCTCAAATGCATTTCAGAGTCCAAAAAGTGGTTCTTAGTGCAGATGTTTACTCAACAGATTTGCCCTGAGAATTACCAGAAACGCTCTCAAATGCATCTTTCAGAGACCAAAATTCAGTGATTCTTAGTGCAGATATTATCTGCCAACACAAATTTTCCTCTGTAAAGGCATCTGAAAGCATTTCTCAAATGCAATTTCAGAGATTTGATTTGTGATTCTCTGCCCTGCAGATATCACTGTTTTGGATTCTGAAAATGCATCTGAGAGCATTTCTGGCCTTCTAGTGGAAAACTTTGTGTTCAGTGAATATCTGCACTGAGAATCACTTTTTTGACTCTGATAGTGCATCTGAGCGTTTCTGGCCTTTTAGTGAAAACGCTGTGTTGACCGAATATCAACCCTGAGAATCAGAGTTTTGGACTTTGAAAATGCATCTGACGCGTTTCTGGCCTTCCAGTGGAAACTTTGTGTGGAGTCAATATCTGCACTTACAATCACTTTTGTTGGACACTGAAGGTGCATCTGACGCGTTTCTGGCCTTCCAGTGGAAACTTTGTGTGGAGTCAATATCTGCACTTACAATCACTTTTGTTGGACACTGAAGGTGCATCTGAGAGTGTTTCTGGCCTTCTAGTGGAAACTCTATGTTGAGTGAATATCTGCACAAAAAATCATTTTTTTTTACTCTAAAAGTGCATCTGAGAGCGTTTATGGCCTTCTAGTGGAAACTCTGTGTTAAGTGAATATCTGCCCTGAGAATCACTTTTTTAGACTCTAAAAATGCATCTGAGAGCATTTCTGGTCTTCTAGTGGAAATTTTGAGTTGAGTGAATATCTGCACTAAGAATCACTTTTTTGGACTCTGAAAGTGCATCTGAGAGCGTTTATGGCCTTCTAGTGGAAACTCTGCGTTGACTGAATATCCGTCCTGAGAATCACTTTTTTGGACTCTGAAAGTGCATTTGACTGCGTTTCTGGCCTTCTGCTGGAAACTTTGTGTTTGGTGATTATCTGCCCTGAGAATCACTGTTTTTGGACTCTGAAAGTGCATCTGAAAGAGTTTCTGGACTTCTATTGAAAACTCTGTGTTGAGTGAATATCTGACTAAGAATCACTTTTTTGGACCCTGAAAGTGCATTTGAGAGCGTTTCTGGCCTTCTACTGGAAACTCTGTGTTGACTGAATATCTGCCCTGAGAATCACTGTTTTGGACTCTGAAAATCCATTTGAGAGCGTTTCTGGCCTTCTAGTGGAAACTCTGTGTTAAGTGAATATCTATACTCAGAATCACTTTTTGGACTCTGAAAGTGCATTAGAGAGCGTTTCTGGCCCTCTATTGGAAACTCCGTGTTGAATGAATATCTGCCCTGAGAATTACTTTTTTGGGCTCCAAAAGTGCATTTGAGAGAGTTTCTTGACTTCTATTGGAATCTCTGTGTTCAGTAAATATTTGGACTCAGAATCACTTTTTGGACTCTCAAAGTGCATCTGAGAGCGTTTCTGGCCTTCTAGTGGAAACTTTGTGTTGAGTGAATATCTGTACTAAAAATCGCTGTTTGGACTCTGAAAGTGCATTTGAGAGCTTTTCTGGACATCCAGTAGAAACTCTGTGTTGAGTGAATATCGGCCCTGAGAATCACTTTTTTGGACTCTGAAAGTGCATTTGAGAGCGTTTCTGGCTTTCCAGTGGAAACTCTGTGTTGAGTGAATATCGGCCCTGAGAATCACTTTTTTGGACTCTGAAAGTAAATTTGAGAGCGTTTCTGGCTTTCCAGTGGAAACTCTGTGTTGAGTGAATATCTCCCTGAGAATCAGTGTTTTGGACTGTGAAAATGCATCTGAGAGCGTTTCTGGCCTTCTACTGGAAACTTTGTGTTTAGTGAATATCTGCACTAAGAATCACTTTTTTGGATGCTGAAGGTTCTTTTGAGAGTGTGTCTGGCCTTCCAGTGAAAACTCTGTGTTGACTGAATATCTGCCCTGAGAATGACTGTTTTGTACTCTGAAAGTGCATGTGAAAGCATTTTGGCCCTTCTAATGAAACTCTGTGTTGAGTGAATATAAGCACTAAGAATCACTTTATTGGACTCTGAAAGTGCATCTGAGAGCTTTTCTGAACTTCTAGTGAAACACTTTGTTGAGTGATTATCTGCCCTGAGAATCAGTTTTGGACTTGAAAGTGCATCTGAGAGTGTTTCTGGACTTCTAGTGGAAACTTTGTGTTGGGTCATTATCTGCCCTGAGAATCACTTTTTTGGACTCTGATTGTGCATTTGTGACCGGTGTCACGAACCTGTCTAGGGTCAGGAGCGTGAACAAAAGGGGTGAGATGGCACTTCTGGCAAAAAAACAACGGCTAACAAGGCTCGGTATATTTTAACGCATTTATTATGCAACAACAAACAAACACAACTAAGACTCGCTACAAAGTTCACACAACCAATGCCGGTCAAACAATATCAGGGCAAGAACGCGGTAGTGACGATGGCGGCGAGGCGTGGTTCCAAAGCAGCGTCGGACAAGACGGAACTACACCCCTTATATAGAGCGGAGCTTCCAATCGCACGTACGCGGGAGGAGCAGCAATTTGGCGCCCTTCGCCCACGGGACGTCCTGAAACGTACGTGACACACAACAAAATAAAACAAGGCAAAGCACAGGCAGATCACACACGCAGGGACGTAACACCCCCACCACCAAAAAATCATCACCTAATGTTGATTACCATTAGGCTACTACGGATACAAACGGGATAAAGTATCCGCCAAAACGTTGTCCTTACCCTTTTTATATCAAATCTCTAGGTTAAATCCTTGAAGATATAAGGACCAGCGCATGATACGCTGATTCCTATTTCTCATCCTAGAGAGAAAAACCAAAGGGTTATGATCTGTGAAGACCCTGACAGGGATTACCGTAGAGCCTATGTAAACCTCGAAATGTTGCAGGGCCAGCAACAACGCTAACGCCTCCTTTTCGATGGTGCTATAGTTCAGTTGATGTTTTAAGAACTTTTTCTCTGAAATAACAGACGGGTGATCAATTCCGTTGGCATCTTCCTGCAGAAGGACAGTACCGGCTCGGTTGCTTTGCATCAACCTCGAGTTTTAAAGGCAGGTGGAAATTTGGAGCCGCAAGTACGGGAGCACTGCACAGTAACGCTTTAGCATTCTGAAAAGCAGTCTGGCAATCTTCCGACCAAACGAAATCACGGTGGTCACGTAGCAGATTAGTAAGAGGCAACACAACTTCAGAAGAGTTCCGACAAAAGCGATAATAACCGGTCATCCCCAAAACCGGCGCAGCTCCCTATTTGCCCTAGGAGTGGGAACTCCGAAATCGCCAAAATCTTTGCCTCAACGGGCGAACATGACCTTGGACAACTTGTTTACCCAGATAGGTAATGGTTGCTTTACCGAATTCACATTTGGCCAAGTTCAAAGTAAGTGAAGCATCACGTAACCTCCTAAGAACAGTGTGAAGTGCCTCTATATGTTCGGGCCAGGTCGACGAATAAACGACTATGTCGTCTAAATATGCCTCACAATCAGGTACACCCGCTAAAACCTTACTCATGAGGCGTTGAAAAGTTGCAGGCGCGTTTCTCAATCCGAACGCCATAACGGAATATTGCATGAAACTGTCAGGTGTAATGAATGCCGAAATCTCAGCAGCTCTAGATGTTAATGGGACTTGCCAGTAGCCTTTCAATAGGTCCAGCTTACTCACAAGGATGCTGAGCCGACCTTGTCAACGCAATCCTCCATGCGCGGCAACGGAAAAGAGTCTGGTTTGGTGATTGCATTCACCTTCCTATAGTCGGTGCAGAAACAAAATGTACCATCTGGCTTAGGGACTAAAATGCACTTTTGGAGCTCCAGGCACTACAACTAGACACAGCTAACCCATTATCAAACTTTCTATTCAACCTCCGCTTTCATGACTGCCCTCTTCATCGGATTCACACGGTATCGTGCTGCTTTATGGGGGCATGTTCACCCACATCAATATCGTGACACAGGACGTTTGTACGAGAGGGAACGTCTAAAAATAAGGCAGGATAATAATTAATCAACTCCTGTATATCTGTAGCACGAGAATCAATAAATAAGATAAGAAGTCCTCCAAACCTCTTAAAATCTCCGAATTCTGCAGTCTCGTGCAGGAGACGGGAACATCATGCAGACTGAGGCCATCCTCCTCAGGAGAATAAGGAGAGGTCACTGCTGAAACTGACGCAACAGACACAGGGTTTTCATCCCCTTTCTCCATCCCTCTCGAAACATAAGGCTTTAACATGTTTATGTGGCAGACACAGGTTTGCACTTCCTGTCAGGCGTTCGAATCACATAGTCCGTCTCACTAATTTTAGATTGTATCTCGTAAGGCCCAGAAAACTTCACCTGTAGGGCAGAACCGATCACAGGCAACAAAACTAAAACTCTGTCACCCGGCTGAAACGAGCGACTGCGGTCGTAACGACTCTTCATCTTAGACTGAGCAGATGACAGGGCTCTTGAGCAGGCTCACATGCGCTATGCAGACGCTCTCGGAACGAACTCACATAGTTGAGGATGTTAAGTTGGGGACTAGGTTTCTTTGACCCCCACCGCCCTAATCACCAACTGGTAGACTGTAGTCCAGCCCAAATCTCTGCTATGTGGTGGAGTCCACTTTCGCATCAGCAAACCATCTTCCCAGTAGTATTCAGCAGAATTACTAACTATACCTCCCTTCCCCGCAGCTGTAGCACACACCTAGCCAGAGAGGGATCCGTTTTCTGCTCACGCCCGATCAGCATTTTATCGACGGACAGCGACAAATCTGAATCGACAGGTTCAGCACCACCAGACGTGAGACAGTGACTCCCTAGCGTTGTTCGCAGACAACAGGGACGGAGATGACTCGGGCGAACTCTCTAAACACATGAACGTATCGGACAAATCAACAGTCTGGCCTAACTTGCGTGCTTGGGCTCTGGTAACCACACATGCTGGAAAAACCTGGGCGAGACTAGAATCCAAATCAGTGCTTGACTCGGACAATGGATTCACAACTACCTCCAGAAGAGGAAGAACTATTCCGCCGGCTAAATCGTTACCCAAAATAAAGGCAACGCCCTTTACAGGTAGCTTCGGACGAACAGCCGCTTTGACAAACCCAGAAACCAACTCACTAATTATATGCACAAGGTGCAATGGGACTTTTGCAATTCCCAACTCAATTCCTTGCACCAACACATCAGAGCCACAGTACGTTTTAACTGAGAACGGAAGAGCGGAGGCAAGAATAAAAGATTGAGCAGCACCAGTGTCTCTCAACACTTTAATAGAGATATGGTCCTCCTCACGGTGAGTGAGCGAGACCATTCCTTTTAAAATGAAGGGATCGTAAACCTAGTCAATGTCACTGTCCGATTTATCACAACTCAATTATCTGCACAAACCCAACACTTTTTGGTGTCGGTCTTTTGAGACTGATTTTTCCGCTTTAAAACAGGGCAAACCGCGATAAGATGACCCATCTCATGACAATAATAACATTCCACGAGTTTCACTTTGCGAGGTTGGCTTTTCAAACTTTAGTGTCTCCAGCTTATTTCGGGCTGGAAGGCAGAGCTGGATGACGGCGAGGAGAGAATCTGAAAGGTACTCTTACGCCTTTACACAAACTCATCAGCACACACGGCAGCCTGCGCTAATGTTGTTACTTTCTCTGTCGTTCAGATAAGTCGCTACGGACTCTGGAACGCAGTTTTTAAATTCTTCCAGCAAGACCAGTTCTCTAAGCTGTTCTCTTGTTTGCACTCGCTGTGATGTGCACCATCTATCAAACGCACTCTCCTTCTCTCTTGCAAATTCCACATAGGTCCACCTATCACTCTTTCTGAGGCCACGGGACCTTTGCCGGTAGGCCTCAGGAACCAACTCGTAGGCATGCAGGATGGCGGTTTTAACGACGTCGAAAGTTTGAACTCTGCTCTACAGTAAGTGCCGTATACCTCCTGTGCCTTCACCGTAATGCACACTCTGCAGCAACAGAGTCCAGACCTCGACAGGCCACTTTAGCGTGATGGCGACCCGCTCAAAATGGCTGAAGTATTTTTGGACCTCTTTGGTCATTAAATGGCGGAACCATCCGAATATTACAACCTCTTTAAGTTTTTATCATCACTAGCATTTCCACTCAAAAGGTTGAGTTGAGTGATTATCTGTCTTGAGAATCACATTTTTGGACTCTGAAAGTGCATCTCAGAGCGTTTCTGGCATTCTGGTGGAATCTTTATGTTAAGTGATTTTCTCCCCTGTGAATCGCTTTTTTGGACTCTGCAAAAAAGTCATTCACAAGGCAGATATTTACTCCATACGAAGTTTCCAACAGAATGCCAGAAACGCTCTCAGATGCACTTTTAGAGTCCAAAAACAGTGTTTCTCATGGCAGAGAAACACTAAACACAAAGTTTCAGTAGAAGGCCAGAAACGCTCACAGAAGCATTTTCAGAGTCCAAAAAGTGATTATCAGGGCAGATAATCATTCAACACAGTGTTTCCAATGGAAGGCCAGAAACGGTCTCACATGCACTTTCAGAGTCCAAAACAGTGATTCTTAGTGAAGATATTCAGTCAACACAGATTTTCCACTGGAAGGCCAGAAACGCTCGCAGATGCACTTTCAGAGTCCTAAAAAGTGCTTCTTAAACCAGATATTCACTGAACACAGAGATTCCAGTAGAAGTCCGGAAACTCTCTCAGAAGCACTTTCAGAGACAAAAAAAGTGATTCTTAGTGCAGTTATTCACTAAATACTGAGTTTCCACTAGAAGGCCAAAAACACTCCAAAATGCACTTTCAGAGTCCAAAACACTGATTCTCAGGGCAGATATTCACTCAACACAGAGTTTCCACTGGAAGGCCAGAAACGCTCTCAGATGCACTTCAAGAGTCCAAAAAGTGATTCTGAGTCCAGATATTCACTGAACACAGAGATTCCAGCAGAAATCCAGACATGCTCTCAAATACACTTTCAGAGTGCAAAAAAATTGATTCTTATTGCAGATATTCATTCAACACAGAGTTCCCACTAAAAGGCCAGAAATGCTCTCAAATGCACTTTCAGAGTCAAAAAAAGAGATTCTTAGTTATTCACACAACACACAGTTTACAGTAGAAGGCCAGAAAGGCTCTCAAATATATTTTCAGAGTCCAAAAAAGTGATTCTTGGTGCAGATATTCACTCAACACAGAGTTTCCACTGGAAAGCCAGACACGCTCTCAAATACACTTTCAGAGTCCAAAAAAGTGATTCTTAGTGCAGATATTCACTCAACACAGAGTGTCCAGTAGAAGTCTAGTAACCTTCTCAGATGCACTTTCAGAGTCCAAAAAAGTGATTGTCAGGGCAGATAATCACTCAACAGAGTTTCCACTGGAAGGTGTGAAACACTCTCAGATTCACTTTCAGAGTCCAAAAAAAGTGTTTGTCATGGCAGAGAAACACTAAACACAAAGTTTCAGTAGAAGGCCAGATATGCTCTCGAATGCACTTTCAGAGTCCACAACAGTGATTCTCAGGGCAGGTATTCAGTCAAGACAGAGTTTCCACTAAAATGCCAGCAACGCTCTCAAATGCACTTTCAGACTCCAAAGAAGTGATTCTTAGTGCATTTTATCAGTCAACACAGAGTTTCCACTGGAAGGCCAGATATGCTCTCAAATGCACTTCCAGAGTCCAAAAAAGTGATTCTTAGTGCAGATATTCACTCAACACTAAACTTCCAATAGAAGGCCAGAAACGCTCTCAGAAGCATTTTCAGAGTACAAAACAGTGATTCTCAGGGCAGATAATCACTCAACGCAGAGTTTCCACTAGAAGGCCAGAAACACTCTCAAATGCAATTTCAGAGTCCAAAAAAGTGGTTCTTAGTGCAGATGTTTACTCAACAGAGTTACCACTAGAAGGCCAGAAACGCTCTCAAATGCACTTTCAGAGACCAAAACAGTGATTCTTAGTGCAGATATTCGTTCAACACAAATTTTCCAGTAGAAGGCCAGAAACGCTCTCAAATGCAATTTCAGAGATCAAAAAAGTGATTCTTAGTGCAGATATCACTGTTTTGGATTCTGAAAATGCATCTGAGAAGTTTTCAGATATTCTATGGAAACTTTGTGTTCAGTGAATATCTGCACTAAGAATCACTTTTTTGACTCTGATAGTGCATCTGAGCGTTTCTGGCCTTTTAGTGAAAACGCTGTGTTGACCGAATATCAACCCTGAGAATCAGAGTTTTGGACTTTGAAAATGCATCTGGCCAGCGTTCTGGCCTTCCAGTGAAACTTTGTGTGGAGTCAATATCTGCACTTACAATCACTTTTGTTGGACACTGAAGGTGCATCTGACGCGTTTCTGGCCTTCCAGTGGAAACTTTGTGTGGAGTCAATATCTGCACTTACAATCACTTTTGTTGGACACTGAAGGTGCATCTGAGAAGTGTTTCTGGCCTTCTAGTGGAAACTCTATGTTGAGTGAATATCTGCACAAAAAATCATTTTTTTACTCTAAAGTGCATCTGAGAGCGTTTATGGCCTTCTAGTGGAAACTCTGTGTTAAGTGAATATCTGCCCTGAGAATCACTTTTTAGACTCTAAAAATGCATCTGAGAGCATTTCTGGTCTTCAGAGTGGAAATTTTGAGTTGAGTGAATATCTGCACTAAGAATCACTTTTTGGACTCTGAAGTGCATCTGAGAGCGTTTATGGCCTTCTAGTGGAAACTCTGCGTTGACTGAATATCCGTCCTGAGAATCACTTTTTTGGACTCTGAAAGTGCATTTGACTGCGTTTCTGGCCTTCTGCTGGAAACTTTGTGTTTGGTGATTATCTGCCCTGAGAATCACTGTTTTTGGACTCTGAAAGTGCATCTGAAAGAGTTTCTGGACTTCTATTGAAAACTCTGTGTTGAGTGAATATCTGACTAAGAATCACTTTTTTGGACCCTGAAAGTGCATTTGAGAGCGTTTCTGGCCTTCTACTGGAAACTCTGTGTTGACTGAATATCTGCCCTGAGAATCACTGTTTTGGACTCTGAAAATCCATTTGAGAGCGTTTCTGGCCTTCTAGTGGAAACTCTGTATCGAGTGAATATCTATACTCAGAATCACTTTTTTGGACTCTGAAAGTGCATTAGAGAGCGTTTCTGGCCCTCTCGTGGAAACTCCGTGTTGAATGAATATCTGCCCTGAGAATTACTTTTTTGGGCTCCAAAAGTGCATTTGAGAGAGTTTCTTGACTTCTATTGGAATCTCTGTGTTCAGTAAATATTTGGACTCAGAATCACTTTTTTGGACTCTCACAGTGCATCTGAGAGCGTTTCTGGCCTTCTAGTGGAAACTCGTGTTGAGTGAATATCTGTACTAAAAATCGCTGTTTGGACTCTGAAAGTGCATTTGAGAGCTTTTCTGGACATCCAGTAGAAACTCTGTGTTGAGTGAATATCGGCCCTGAGAATCACTTTTTTGGACTCTGAAAGTGCATTTGAGAGCGTTTCTGGCTTTCCAGTGGAAACTCTGTGTTGAGTGAATATCGGCCCTGAGAATCACTTTTTTGGACTCTGAAAGTAAATTTGAGAGCGTTTCTGGCTTTCCAGTGGAAACTCTGTGTTGAGTGAATATCTCCCTGAGAATCAGTGTTTTGGACTGTGAAAATGCATCTGAGAGCGTTTCTGGCCTTCTACTGGAAACTTTGTGTTTAGTGAATATCTGCACTAAGAATCACTTTTTTGGATGCTGAAGGTTCTTTTGAGAGTGTGTCTGGCCTTCCAGTGAAAACTCTGTGTTGACTGAATATCTGCCCTGAGAATGACTGTTTTGTACTCTGAAAGTGCATGTGAAAGCATTTTGGCCCTTCTAATGAAACTCTGTGTTGAGTGAATATAAGCACTAAGAATCACTTTATTGGACTCTGAAAGTGCATCTGAGAGCTTTTCTGAACTTCTAGTGAAACACTTTGTTGAGTGATTATCTGCCCTGAGAATCAGTTTTGGACTTGAAAGTGCATCTGAGAGTGTTTCTGGACTTCTAGTGGAAACTTTGTGTTTGGTCATTATCTGCCCTGAGAATCACTTTTTTGGACTCTGATTGTGCATTTGTGACCGTGTCACGAACCTGTCTAGGGTCAGGAGCGTGAACAAAAGGGGTGAGATGGCACTTCTGGCAAAAAAACAACGGCTAACAAGGCTCGGTATATTTTAACGCATTTATTATGCAACAACAAACAAACACAACTAAGACTCGCTACAAAGTTCACACAACCAATGCCCGGTCAAACAATATCAGGGCAAGAACGCGGTAGTGACGATGGCGGCGGCGTGGTTCCAAAGCAGCGTCGGACAAGACGGAACTACACCCCTTATATAGGCGGAGCTTCCAATCGCACGTCTGCGCGGGAGGAGCAGCAATTTGGCGCCCTTCGCCCACGGGGCGTCCTGAAACGTCGTGACACACAACAAAATAAAACAAGGCAAAGCACAGGCAGATCACACACGCAGGGGCGTAACACCCCCACCACCAAAAATCATCACCTAATGTTGATTACCATTAGGCTACTACGGATACAAAGCGGGATAAAGTATCCGCCAAAGCGTTGTCCTTACCCTTTTTATATCAAATCTCTAGGTTAAATCCTTGAAGATATAAGGACCAGCGCATGATACGCTGATTCCTATTTCTCATCCTAGAGAAAAAACCAAGGGTTATGATCTGTGAAGACCCTGACAGGGATTACCGTAGAGCCTATGTAAACCTCGAAATGTTGCAGGGCCAGCAACAACGCTAACGCCTCCTTTTCGATGGTGCTATAGTTCAGTTGATGTTTTAAGAACTTTTCGAAAATAACAGGCGGGGTGATCAATTCCGTTGGCATCTTCCTGCAGAAGGACAGTACCGGCTCGGTTGCGCTTGCATCAACCTCGAGTTTTAAAGGCAGGTGGAAATTTGGAGCCGCAAATGCGGAGCACTGCACAGTAACGCTTTAGCATTCTGAAAAGCAGTCTGGCAATCTTCGACCAAAGCGAAATCACGGTGGTCACGTAGCAGATTAGTAAGAGGCAACACAACTTCAGAAGAGTTCCGACAAAAAGCGATAATAACCGGTCATCCCCAAAAACCGGCGCAGCTCCGCTTCGTTTTAGGAGTGGGGAACTCGAAAATCGCCAAAATCTTTGCCTCCAACGGGCGAACATGACCTTGGACAACTTGTTTACCCAGATAGGTAATGGTTGCTTTACCGAATTCACATTTGGCCAAGTTCAAAGTAAGTGAAGCATCACGTAACCTCCTAAGAACAGTGTGAAGTGCCTCTATATGTTCGGGCCAGGTCGACGAATAAAACGACTATGTCGTCTAAATATGCCTCACAATCAGGTACACCCGCTAAAACCTTACTCATGAGGCGTTGAAAAGTTGCAGGCGCGTTTCTCAATCCGACGCCATAACGGAATATTGCATGAAACTGTCAGGTGTAATGAATGCCGAAATCTCAGCAGCTCTAGATGTTAATGGGACTTGCCAGTAGCCTTTCAATAGGTCCAGCTTACTCACAAGGATGCTGAGCCGACCTTGTCAACGCAATCCTCCATGCGCGGCAACGGAAAAGAGTCTGGTTTGGTGATTGCATTCACCTTCCTATAGTCGGTGCAGAAACAAAATGTACCATCTGGCTTAGGGACTAAAATGCACTGCGAGCTCAGGCACTACAACTAGACACAGCTAACCCATTATCAACGAGATATTCAACCTCCGCTTTCATGACTGCCCTCTTCGCCAGTTCACGGTATGCGTGCTGCTTTATGGGGCATGTTCACCCACATCAATATCGTGACACAGGACGTTTGTACGAGAGGAACGTCTAAAAATAAGGCAGGATAATAATTAATCAACTCCTGTATATCTGTAGCACGAGAATCCAATAAATAAGATAAGAAGTCCTCCAAACCTCTTAAAATCTCCGAATTCTGCAGTCTCGTGCAGGAGGCGGGAACATCATGCAGACTGAGGCCATCCTCCTCAGGAGAATAAGGAGAGGTCACTGCTGAAACTGACGCAACAGACACAGGGTTTTCATCCCCTTTCTCCATCCCTCTCGAAACATAAGGCTTTAACATGTTTATGTGGCAGACACAGGTTTTGCACTTCCTGTCAGGCGTTCGAATCACATAGTCCGTCTCACTAATTTTTAGATTGTATCTCGTAAGGCCCAGAAAACTTCACCTGTAGGGCAGAACCGATCACAGCAACAAAACTAAAACTCTGTCACCCGGCTGAAAGCAGGCGACTGCGGTCGTAGCGACTCTTCATCTTAGACTGAGCAGATGACAGGGCTCTTGAGCAGGCTCACATGCGCTATGCAGGCGCTCTCGGAACGAACTCACATAGTTGAGGATGTTAAGTTGGGGACTAGGTTTCTTTGACCCCCACCGCCTAATCACCAACTGGTAGACTGTAGTCCAGCCCAAATCTCTGCTATGTGGTGGAGTCCACTTTCGCATCAGCAAACCATCTTCCCAGTAGTATTCAGCAGAATTACTAACTATACCTCCCTTCCCCGCAGCTGTAGCACGACACCTAGCCAGAGAGGGATCCGTTTTCTGCTCACGCCCGATCAGCATTTTATCGGCGGACAGCGACAAATCTGAATCGACAGGTTCAGCACCACCAGGCGTAGACAGTGACTCCGGCGCGTTGTTCGCAGACAACAGGGACGGAGATGACTCGGGCGAACTCTCTAAACACATGAACGTATCGGACAAATCAACAGTCTGGCCTAACTTGCGTGCTTGGGCTCTGGTAACCACACATGCTGGAAAAACCTGGGCGAGACTAGAATCCAAATCAGTGCTTGACTCGGACAATGGATTCACAACTACCTCCAGAAGAGGAAGAACTATTCCGCCGGCTAAATCGTTACCCAAAATAAAGGCAACGCCCTTTACAGGTAACCCGGACGAACAGCCGCTTTGACAAACCCAGAAACCAACTCACTAATTATATGCACAAGGTGCAATGGGACTTTTGCAATTCCCAACTCAATTCCTTGCACCAACACATCAGAGCCACAGTCACGTTTTAACTGAGAACGGAAGAGCGGAGGCAGAATAAAAGATTGAGCAGCACCAGTGTCTCTCAACACTTTAATAGAGATATGGTCCTCCTCACGGTGAGTGGCGAGACCATTCCTTTTAAAATGAAGGGATCGTAAACCGAGTCAATGTCACTGTCCGATTTATCACAACTCGAAGCACGCACAAACCCAACACTTTTTGGTGTCGGTCTTTTCGGAGACTGATTTTTCCGCTTTAAAACAGGGCAAACCGCGATAAGATGACCCATCTCATGACAATAATAACATTCACGAGTTTCACTTTGCGAGGTTGGCTTTTCAAACTTCGAGTGTCTCCAGCTTCGCCTCGGGCTGGAAGGCAGAGCTGGATGACGGCGAGGAGAGAACGAAACAAAGGTACTCTTACGCGTTAGCACAAACTCATCAGCACACCACGGCAGCCTGCGCTAATGTTGTTACTTTCTGGTCGTTCAGATAAGTCGCTACGGACTCTGGAACGCAGTTTTTAAATTCTTCCAGCAAGACCAGTTCTCTAAGCTGTTCTCTTGTTTGCACTCGCTGTGATGTGCACCATCTATCAAACGCACTCTCCTTCTCTCTTGCAAATTCCACATAGGTCCACCTATCACTCTTTCTGAGGCCACGGGACCTTTGCCGGTAGGCCTCAGGAACCAACTCGTAGGCATGCAGGATGGCGGTTTTAACGGCGTCGTAGTTTGAACTCTGCTCTACAGTAAGTGCAGTATACCTCCTGTGCCTTCACCGTAAGCACACTCTGCAGCAACAGAGTCCAGACCTCGACAGGCCACTTTAGCGTGATGGCGACCCGCTCAAAATGGCTGAAGTATTTTTCGACCTCGCGGTCATTAAATGGCGGAACCATCCGAATATTACAACCTCTTTAAGTTTTTTATCATCACTAGTCAGACTAACCGAATAATGCCCCTCGAGCTGAACTAACTGCTCTTTAGTGCAGCGCAACAAAAAAAATCCTCGGAAGGACTCTTAATAAATTCCTCCACCACCGACATGGTCACATGAATAAACCTGAGCCACTCCGACAAAAAAAACAACCTGGTTAGCTAAACAAAAAGTGCCATCTCCAAAAACACAAACACGAAAAAACCAAAGAGCATCACTATAACCTCAAAACTGGTTGGCTTGGGAATGAGAAACTCTGGGTCCTAACTACCTACTCAAGCAACTTAATAAAACTTGCTAATCTTCGAAAGTTTACCAGTTGAAGGCGTCTTTAAACGCTGAACGTCATAAAAGCTGACTTCAGGCTGAAGTCAACAAATTGACAGCGTACCCCCACCCGGAATCGCTTTCAAAAATAAGAAAGGCAAAACAACAAAACAAAACAACAACACAGTGCTCGGTTGGAAAGGTTGTGAACCCAGCTGGAGACACACTAACTTACCCAAGTTCCTCAGTCACCAGCGCGCACCAAAAAAAGGAAAAAAAAGCCAGAAAGACGGATGCCCAGGAAAAAAACATCCCGGACGAGCTCCCAATTTTGTCACGGACCTGTCTAGGGTCAGGATCGTGAACAAAAGGGGTGAGATGGCACTGCTGGCAAAAAAACAACGGCGAACAAGGCTCAGTATATTTTAACGTATTTATTATGCAAAAACAAACAAACACAACTAAAACTCGCTATAAAGTTCACACAACCAATGCCGGTCAAACAATATTAGGGCAAGAGCGCGGCAGTGACGCACGGCAGCGGGCGTGGCTCAAAGCAGCGTCAGACAAAGACGGAACTATGCCCTTTATATAGGCGGAGCTTCCAATCGCACGTCTGCGGGAAGAGCAGCAATTTGGCGCCCCTTCGCCACGGGGCGTCCCGGAAACATACATGACACACAACAAAACAAAACAAGGCAAAGCACAGGGAAATCACACAAGCAGGGACATAACACCGTTTCTGGCCTTCTAGTGGAAACTTTCTGTTGAGTGATTATCTGCCCAGAGAATCACTTTTTTGGACCCTAAAAGTGCATCTGAGAGAGTTTCTTCCTGTCTAGTGGAAACTCTGTGTTGACTGAATATCTGCCCTAAGCAACACTTTTTTTGGACTCTGAAAGTGCATCTGAGAGCGTTTCTGGACTTCTACTGGAAACTTGGTGTTGAGTGCTCATTTGCCCTGAGAATGACTTTTTTGGTCTCTAAAAGTGCATGTGAGAGTATTTCTGGAATTCTACTGCAAACACTGTGTTGAGAAATTATCTGACATGAGGATGACTTTTCTGAACTCTGAAAGTGCATCTGAGTGTGTTTCTGGCATTCTACTGAAAACTTTGTGTTGAGTGGATCGCTAAGAATCACTTTTTTGTACTCTGAAAGTGCATTTGAGAGCGTTTCTAGTCTTCTATTGGAAACTCTGTGTTGACCTAATATCTGCCCTGAGAATAGCTGTTTAGGACTCTGAAAGAACTTTTGAGAGCGTTTTTGCCCTTCCAGTGGAAACTCTGTGTTGACTGATATCTGCACTAAGAATCACTTTTCTGGACTCTGAAAATGCATTTGAGAGCGTTTCTGGCCTTCTAGTGGAAACTCTGTGTTGAGTGAATATCTGACTAAGAATCACTTTTTTGGACCCTGAAAATGCATTTTAGAGCGTTTCTTTAATTCTAGTGGAAACTCTGTGTTGAGTTAATATTTGCACTAAGAATCACTTTTTTGATCTCTGAAAGTGCATTTGAGAGCGTTTCTGGCCTTCCAGTGGAAACTCTGTGTTGAGTGAATATCTCACTAAGAATCACTTTTTTGGACTCTGAAAATGCATTTGAGAGCGTTTCTGGCCTTCTAGTGGAAACTCTGTGTTGAGTGAATATCTGACTAAGAATCACTTTTTTGATTTCTGAAGATGCATTTGAGAGCGTTTCTGGCCTTCCAGTGGAAACTCTGTGTTGAGCGATTATCTGCCCTGAGAATCACTTTTTTGCACTCTGAAAGTGCTTCTTAGAGAGTTTCTGGCCTTTTAGTGGAAACTTTGTGTTGAACCTACACTATGAATCACTTTTTGGACTCTGAACTTTTTGAAAGCGTTTCTGGCCTTCCAGTGGAAACTCTGTGTTGATATCCCTGAGATCACCGTTTTGGACTCTGAAAGTGCATTTGAGAGTGTTTCTTTCTTTGGAAACTCTGTCTTGAGTGAATATCTGCACTAAGGATCACTTTTTGGACTCTGAAAGTGCATCTGAGAGCGTTTCTGGCCTTCTAGTGGAACCTCTATGTTGACTGAATATCTGCCCGCAGAATAATTGTTTTGGACTCTGAAAGGGCTTTTGAGAGCGTTTTTGCCCTTCCAGTGGAAACTCTGTGTTGAGTGAATATCTGCACTAAGAATCACTTTTTTGGACTCTGAAAGTGCATTTGAAAACGTTTCTGGCCTTCCAGTGGAAACTCTGTCTTGACCCAATATCTTCCCTGAGATCAGCGTTTTGGACTCTGAAAATGCATTTGAGAACGTTTCTGGCCTTCTCGTGGAAACTTTGTGTTGAACTAATATTTGCACTAAGAATCACTTTTTTGGACTCTGAAAGTGCATTTGAGAGCGTTTCTAGCCTTATAGTGGAAACTCTGTGTTGACCTAATATCTGCCCTGAGAATAACTGTTTAGGACTCTGAAAATGCATTTGAGAGCGTTTCTGGCCTTCTACTGGAAACTTTGTGTTGAGTGATTTTCTGCCCTGAAAATCATTTTTTTGGACTCTGAAAGTGCTTCTTAGCGAGTTTCTGGCCTTCTACTGGAAACTCTATCTTGAGTGAATATCTGCACTAAGGATCACTTTTTGGACTCTGAAAGTGCATCTGAGAGCGTTTCTGGCCTTCTAGTGGAACCTCTATGTTGACTGAATATCTGCATTAAGAATCACTTTTTTGGCTCTGAAAGTGCATTTGAGAGCGTTCCTAGCCTTTCAGTGGAAACTCTGTGTTGAACGAATATCTGCACTAAGAATCACTTTTTTGGACTCGAAAGTTCATTTGAGAGCGTTTCTGGCCTTCCAGTGGAAACTCTGTGTTGAGTGAATATCTGTAGTAAGAATCAATTTTTTGGACTCTGAAAGTGCATTTGAGAGCGTTCCTGGCCTTTCAGTGGAAACTCTGTGTTGAACGAATATCTGCACTAAGAATCACTTTTTTGGACTCGAAAGTTCATTTGAGAGCGTTACTGGCCTTCTACTGGAAACTCTGTGTGGAGTGAATATCTCCACTAACAATCACTTTTTTGGACTCTGAAAATGCATTTGAGAAGGTTCCTAGCCTTCCAGTGGAAACTCTGTGTTGACTGATATCTGCACTAAGAATCACTTTTCTGGACTCTGAAAATGCATTTGACAGCGTTTCTGGCCTTCTAGTGGAAACTCTGTGTTGAGTGAATATCTGACTAAGAATCACTTTTTTGGACCCTGAAAATGCATTTTAGAGCGTTTCTTTAATTCTAGTGGAAACTCTGTGTTGAGTTAATATTTGCACTAAGAATCACTTTTTTGATCTCTGAAAGTGCATTTGAGAGCGTTTCTGGCCTTCCAGTGGAAACTCTGTGTTGAGTGAATATCTCACTAAGAATCACTTTTTTGGACTCTGAAAATGCATTTGAGAGCGTTTCTGGCCTTCTAGTGGAAACTCTGTGTTGAGTTAATATCTGACTAGGAATCACTTTTTTGATTTCTGAAGATGCATTTGAGAGCGTTTCTGGCCTTCCAGTGGAAACTCTGTGTTGAGCGATTATCTGCCCTCAGAATCACTTTTTTGCACTCTGAAACTGCTTCTTAGAGAGTTTCTGGCCTTTTAGTGGAAACTTTGTGTTGAACGAATATCTACACTATGAATCACTTTTTTGGACTCTGAAAGTGCTTTTGAAAGCGTTTCTGGCCTTCCAGTGGAAACTCTGTGTTGACCCAATATCGTCCCTGAGATCACCGTTTTGGACTCTGAAAATGCATTTGAGAGCGTTTCTGGCCTTCTACTGGAAACTTTGTGTTTAACTAATATCTGCGCTTAGAATCACTTTTTTGGACTCTGAAAGTGCATTTGAGAGCGTTTCTGGCCTTCTACTGGAAATTCTGTCTTGAGTGAATATCTGCACTAAGGATCACTTTTTGGACTCTGAAAGTGCATCTGAGAGCGTTTCTGGCCTTCTAGTGGAACCTCTATGTTGACTGAATATCTGCCCGCTGAATAATTGTTTTGGACTCTGAAAGTGCATTTGAGAGCGTTTCTGGCCTTCTATTGGGACCTCTGTGTTGACTGAATATCTACACGAAGAATCACTTTATTGGACTCTGAAAGAGTATCTGAGAGCGTTTCTGGCCTTCTAGTGGAACCTCTATGTTGACTGAATATCTGCCCTCAGAATAATTGTTTTGGACTCTGAAAGGGCTTTTGAGAGCGTTTTTGCCCTTCCAGTGGAAACTCTGTGTTGACTGATATCTTCCCTGAGAATCACTTTTTTGGAGTGAATGTCTGAGTTGAGGGAATATCTGCACTAAGAATCACTTTTTTGGACTCTGAAAGTGCATTTGAAAACGTTTCTGGCCTTCCAGTGGAAACTCTATATTGATCCAATATCTTCCCTGAGATCACCATTTTGGACTCTGAAAATGCATTTGAGAACGTTTCTGGCCTTCTCGTGGAAACTTTGTGTTGAACTAATATCTGCACTCAGAATCACTTTTTTGGACTCTGAAAGTGCATTTGAGAGCGTTTCTAGCCTTATAGTGGAAACTCTGTGTTGACCTAATATCTGCCCTGAGAATAACTGTTTAGGACTCTGAAAATGCATTCGAGAGCGTTTCTGGCCTTCTACTGGAAACTTTGTGTTGAGTGATTTTCTGCCCTGAAAATCACTTTTTTGGACTCTGAAAGTGCTTCTTAGCGAGTTTCTGGCCTTCTACTAGAAACTCTGTCTTGAGTGAATATCTGCACTAAGGATCACTTTTTTGGACTCTGAAAGTGCATCTGCGAGCGTTTCTGGCCTTCTAGTGGAACCTCTATGTTGACTGAATATCTGCCCTCAGAATAATTGTTTTGGATTGTAAAATTGCATTTGAGAGCGTTTCTGGCCTTCCAGTGGAAACTCTGTGTCGAGTGAATATCTGCACTAAGAATCACTTTTTTGGATTCTGAAAGTGCATTTGAGAGCGTTTCTGGCCTTCCAGTGGAAACTCGGTGTTGAGTTAATATCTGCACTAAGAATCACTTTTTGGACTCTGAAATTTTTGAGAGCGTTTTTGCCCTTCCATATGAAACTCTGTGTTGACTGATATCTGCCCTGAGAATCACTTTTTTGGACTCTGAAAGTGCTTCTGAGAGCGTTTCTAGCCTTTTAGTGGAAACTCTGTGTTGACCTAAAATCTGCCCTGAGAATAACTGTTTAGAACTCTGAAAATGCATTTGGGGGCGTTTCTTGCCTTCAACTGGAAACTTTGTGTTGAGTGAATATCTTCCCTGAGAATCACTTTTTTGCACTCTGAAAGTGCATTTGAGAGCGTTTCTGGCCTTCTCCTGGAAACTCTGTGTTGAGTGAATATCTGCAGTGAGAATCAATTTTTGGACTCTGAAAGTGCATTTGAGAGAGTTTCTGGCCTTTTAGTGGAAACTCTGTGTTGAGTGAATATCTGCACTAAGGATCACTTTTTCGGACTCTGAAATGCATCTGAGAGCGTTTCTGGCCTCCTAGTGGAATCTCTATGTTGACTGAATATCTGCCCTCAGAATAATTGTTTTGGACTCTGATAGTGCATTTGAGAGCGTTTCTGGCCTTCTAGTAGAAACATTGTGTTGAGTGAATATCTGCACTAACAATCCCTTATTTGGACTCTGAAAGAGCATTTGAGACCGTTTCTGGCCTTCTCGTTGAAACCTCGTGTTGACTGAATATCCGCCCTGAGAATTACTTTTTTGGGCTCCAAAAGTGCATTTGAGAGACTTTCTGGACTTCTATTGGAATCTCTGTGTTCAGTAAATATCTGGACTCACAATCACTTTTTTGGACTCTCACAGTGCATTTGAGAGCGTTTCTGGCCTTCTAGTGGAAACTCTGTGTTGAGTGACTATCTGACTAAGAATCACTTTTTTGGACCCTGAAAATGCATTTTAGAGCGTTTCTTTAATTCTAGTGGAAACTCTGTGTTGAGTTAATATTTGCACTAAGAATCACTTTTTTGATCTCTGAAAATGCATTTGAGAGCGTTTCTGGCCATCTACTGTAAACTCTGTGTTGAGTGAATAACTGCGCTGAGAATCACGTTTTGGACTCTGAAAGAACTTTTGAGAGCGTTTCTGGCCTTATACTGGCCAGAAACACTCTGTGTTGAGTGAATATCTGCACTAAGGATCACTTTTTTGGTCTCTGAAAGTGCATCTGAGAGCGTTTTGGGCCTTCTACGGAAACTCTGTGTTGAGTGAATATAAGCACTAAAAATCACTTTATTGGACTCTGAAAGGGCATCTGAGATCGTTTCTGGACTTCTGGTGGAAACTTTGCGTTGGGTCATTATCTGCCCTGAGAATCACTTTTTTGGACTCTGAAAAGGTGTTTGAGAGCGATTCTGACATTCCAGTGGAAACTCTGTGTTGAGTGAATATCTGCACTAAGTATCAAACTCTCTAAGAGGCACTTTCAGAGTCCAAAAAAGTGATTATTAGTGCAGATATTCACTCAACACAGAGTTTCCACTAAAAGGCTAGAAACGCTCTCAAATGCACTTTCAGAATCCAAAAAAGTGATTTTTTGTGCCGATATTCACTCAACACAGAGTTTCCAGCAAAAGACCAGAAACTCTCTAAGAAGAACTTTCAGAGTCCAAAAGTGTGATTCTCAGAAAAGATAATCACTCAACACAGAGTTTCCACTGGAAGGCCAGAAACGATCTCAAATGAACCTTCGGAGTTCAAAAAAGTGATTCTTAGTGCAGATATTCACTCAACACAGAGTTTCCACTGAAAGGCTAGGAACGCTCTCAAAAGCACTTTCAGAGCCAAAAAAGTGATTCTTAATGCAGATATTCACTCAACACATAGTTTACAGTAGATGGCCAGAAACGCTCTCAAATGCACTTTCAGAGCCAAAAAAGTGATTCTTAATGTAGATATTCACTCAACACATAGTTTACAGTAGATGGCCAGAAACGCTCTCAAATGCACTTTCATAGTCCCAAAACGTGATTCTCAGCGCAGTTATTCACTCAACACAGAGTTTACAGTACATGGCCAAAAACGCTCTCAAATTCACTTTCAGAATCCAAAAAAGTGATTCTTCGTGCAGATATTCACTCAACACAGAGTGTTCACTGGAAGGCCAGAAACGCTCTCAAATGCACTTTCAGAATCCAAAAAAGTGATTCTTTGTGCAGATATTCACTCAACACAGAGTGTTCACTGGAAGGCCAGAAACGCTCTCAAATGAACTTTCGGAGTCCAAAAAAGTGATTCTTAGTGCAGATATTCACTCAACACAGAGTTTCCACTGAAAGGCCAGAAACGCTCTCAAATGCACTTTCAGAATCCAAAAAAGTGATTCTTTGTGCAGATATTCACTCAACACAGAGTGTTCACTGGAAGGCCAGAAACGCTCTCAAATGAACTTTCGGAGTCCAAAAAAGTGATTCTTAGTGCAGATATTCACTCAACACAGAGTTTCCACTGAAAGGCCAGAAACGCTCTCAAATGCACATTCAGAGTCCAAAAAACTGATTCTCACTGCAGATATTCACTCAACACAGAGTTTTCACTGGAAGGCCAGAAACGCTCTCAAATGCACTTTCAGAGTCCAAAAATTGATTCTCACTGCAGATATTCACTCAGCACACAGTTTTCACTGGAAGGACAGAAACGCTCTCAAATGCATTTTCAGAGTCCAAAAAAGTGATTGATAGTGCAGATATTCACTCCACACAGAGTTTCCAGTAGAAGGCCAGTAACGGTCTCGAATGAACTTTTGGAGTCCAAAAAACTGATTCTTACCGCAGATATTCACTCAACACAGAGTTTCCACTAGAAGGCTAGGAACCTTCTCAAATGCATTTTCAGAATCCAAAAAAGTGATTCTTCGTGCAGTTATTCACTCAACACAGAGTTTACAGTAGATGGCCAGAAACGCTGTCAGAAGCACTTTCTGAGTCCAAAAAAGTGATTCTTAGTACACATCTTCACTCAACACAGAGTTTCCACTGGAAGGCCAGAAACGCTCTCAAATGCACTTTCAGAGTCCCAAAACGTGATTCTCAGCGCAGTTATTCACTCTACACAGAGTTTACAGTAGATGGCCAGAAACGCTCTCAAATGCACTTTCAGAGTCCAAAAAAGTGAATGTTAATGCAGATATTCACTCAACACAGAGTTTTCACTGGAAGGCCAGAAACGCTCTCAAATGCACTTTCAGAGTCCAAAAAAGTGATTCTTAGTGCAGATATTCACTCAACAGAGAGTTTGCAGTAAAAGGCTAGGAACGCTCTCAAATGCACTTTCAGAGTCCAAAAAAGTGATTCTCACTGCAGATATTCACTCAACATAGAGTTTTCACTGGACGGCCAGAAACGCTCTCAAATGCACTTTCAGAGTCCAAATGAGTGATACTTAGTGAAGATATTCACTCAACACAGAGTTTACAGTAGATGGCCAGAAACGCTCTCAAATGCACTTTCAGAGTCCAAAAAAGTGATTCATACTGCAGATATTCACTCAACACAGAGTTTCCACTGGAAGGCCAGAAACGCTCTCAAATGCACTTTCGGAGTCCAACAAAATTATTCTTAGTGTTTATATTCACTCAACACAGAGTTTCCACTGAAAGGCCAGAAACGGTCTCAAATACACTTTCAGAGTCCAAAAATTGATTCTCACTGCAGATATTCACTCAACATAGAATTTTCACTGGAAGGCTAGAAACGCTCTCAAATGCATTTTCAGAGTCCAAAAAAGTGATTCTTAGTGCAGATATTCACTCAACACAGAGTTTCCAGTAGAAGGTCAGTAACGCTCTCAAATGAACTTTTGGAGTCCAAAAAAGTGATTCTTAGTGCAGATATTCACTCAACACAGAGTTTCCACTGGAAGGCCAGAAACGCTCTCAAATGCACTTTCTGAGTCCAAAAAAGTGATTCTTAGTACATATCTTGACTCAACACAGAGTTTCCACCAGAAGGCCAGAAACGCTCTCAAATGCACTTTCAGAGTCCCAAAACGTGATTCTCAGCGCAGTTATTCACTCTACACAGAGTTTACAGTAGATGGCCAGAAACGCTCTCAAATGCACTTTCAGAGTCCAAAAAAGTGAATCTTAATGCAGATATTCACTCAACACAGAGTTTTCACTGGAAGGCCAGAAACGCTCTCAAATGCACTTTCAGAGTCCAAAAAAGTGATTCTTAGTGCAGATATTCACTCAACAGACAGTTTGCCGTAAAAAGCTAGGAACGCTCTCAAATGCACTTTCAGAGTCCAAAAAAGTGATTCTCACTGCAGATATTCACTCAACACAGAGTTTTCACTGGACGGCCAGAAACGCTCTCAAATGCACTTTCAGCGTCCAAAAATTGATTCTCACTGCAGATATTCACTCAACACAGAGTTTACAGTAGATGGCCAGAAACGCTCTCAAATGCACTTTCAGAGTCCAAAAAAGTGATTCTCAGCACAGATATTCACTCAACACAGAGTTTCCACTGGAAGGCCAGAAACGCTCTCAAATGCACTTTCGGAGTCCAACAAAATTATTCTTAGTGTTTATATTCACTCAACACAGAGTTTCCACTGAAAGGCCAGAAACGGTCTCAAATACACTTTCAGAGTCCAAAAATTGATTCTCACTGCAGATATTCACTCAACATAGAGTTTTCACTGGAATGCCAGAAACGCTCTCAAATGCATTTTCAGAGTCCAAAAAAGTGATTGTTAGTGCAGATATTCACTCCACACAGAGTTTCCAGTAGAAGGCCAGTAATGCGCTCAAATGAACTTTCGGAGTCCAAAAAAGTGATTCTTACTGCAGATATTCACTCAACACAGATTTTCCACTGGAAGGCCATAAACGCTCTCAAATGCACTTTTATAGTCCCCAAACGTGATTCTCAGCGCAGTTATTCACTCAACACAGAGTTTTCAGTAGATGGCCAGAAACGCTCTCAAATGCACTTTCAGAGTCCAAAAATTGATTCTCACTGCAGATATTCACTCAACACAGAGTTTACAGTAGATGGCCAGAAACGCTCTCAAATGCACTTTCAGAGTCCAAAAAAGTGATTTTTAGTGCAGATATTCACTCAACGCAGAATTTACAGTAAATGGCCATAAACGCTCTCAAATGAACTTTCGGAGTCCAAAAAAATGATTCTTACTGCAGATATTCACTCAACATACAGTTTTCACTGAAAGGCCAGAAATGCTCTCAAATGCACTTCAGAGTCCAAAAAAGTGATTCTCACTGCAGATATTCACTCAACAAAGAATTTCCAGTAAATGGCCAGAAACGACCGCAAAAGCACTTTCAGAGTCCAAAAAAGTGATTCTTACTGCAGATATTCACTCAACAGAAAGTTTCCAGTAAAAGGCCAGTAACGCTCTCAAATGAACCTTTGGAGTCCAAAAAAGTGATTCTCAGTGCAGATATTCACTCAACACAGATTTTCCAATGGAAGGCCAGAAACGCTCTCAAATTCACTTTCAGAGTCCAAAAAATTGATTCTTACTGCAGATATTGACTCAACACAGAGTTTCGACCAGAAGGCCAGAAACGCTCTCAAATGCACTTTCAGAGTCCAAAAAAGTGATTCTGACTGCAGATATTCACTCAACACAGATTTACACTATATGGCCAAAAACGCTCTCAAATGCACTTTCAGAGTCCAAAAAGTGATTCTCCCAAATGAACTGCAGATATTATTCACTCAACACAGAGTTTTCACTGGAAGGCCAAAAACGCTCTCAAATGCACTTTCAGAGTCCAAAAAAGTGATTCTTAGTGCAGATATTCACTCAACAGAGAGTTTGCAGTAAAAGGCTTCTCAAATGCACTTTCAGAGTCCAAAAAGTGATTCTCAGTGCAGATATTCACTCAACACAGAGTTTTCACCTCAAATGCACTTTCAGAGTCCAAAAAGTGATTCTCACTGCAGATATTCACTCAACACAGAGTTTTCACTGGATGGCCAGAAACGCTCTCAAATGCACTTTCAGAGTCCAAAAAAGTGATTCTCAGCACAGATATTCACTCAACACAGAGTTTCCACTGGAAGGCCAGAAACGCTCTCAAATGCACTTTCGGAGTCCAACAAAATTATTCTTAGTGTTTATATTCACTCAACACAGAGTTTCCACTGAAAGGCCAGAAACGGTCTCAAATACACTTTCAGAGTCCAAAAATTGATTCTCACTGCAGATATTCACTCAACATAGAGTTTTCACTGGAAGGCCAGAAACGCTCTCAAATGCATTTTCAGAGTCCAAAAAAGTGATTCTTAGTGCAGATATTCACTCCACACAGAGTTTCCAGTAGAAGGCCAGTAATGCGCTCAAATGAACTTTCGGAGTCCAAAAAAGTGATTCTTACTGCAGATATTCACTCAACACAGATTTTCCACTGGAAGGCCATAAACGCTCTCAAATGCACTTTTATAGTCCCCAAACGTGATTCTCAGCGCAGTTATTCACTCAACACAGAGTTTTCAGTAGATGGCCAGAAACGCTCTCAAATGCACTTTCAGAGTCCAAAAAAGTGATTTTTAGTGCAGATATTCACTCAACACAGAATTTACAGTAAATGGGCATAAACGCTCTCAAATGAACTTTCGGAGTCCAAAAACGTGATTCTTACTGCAGATATTCACTCAACATAGAGTTTTCACTGAAAGGCCAGAAATGCTCTCAAATGCACTTCAGAGTCCAAAAAAGTGATTCTCACTGCAGATATTCACTCAACAAAGAATTTCCAGTAAATGGCCAGAAACGACCTCAAAAGCACTTTCAGAGTCCAAAAAAGTGATTCTTACTGCAGATATTCACTCAACAGAGAGTTTCCAGTAAAAGGCCAGTAACGCTCTCAAATGCACTTTCAGAGTCCAAAAAAGTGATTCTCACTGCAGATATTCACTCAACACAGAGTTTTCACTGGAAGGCCAGAAACGCTCTCAAATGCACTTTCAGAGTCCAAAAATTGATTCTCACTGCAGATATTCACTCAACACAGAGTTTACAGTAGATGGCCAGAAACGCTCTCAAATGCACTTTCAGAGTCTAAAAAAGTGATTCTTAGTGCAGATATTCACTCAACAGAGAGTTTGCAGTAAAAGGCTAGGAACGCTCTCAAATGCACTTTCGGAGTCCAACACAGTGATTCTTACTGCAGATATTCACTCAACACAGAGTTTACACTGGAAGGCCCGAAACGCTCTCAAAATTACTTTCAGAATCCAAAAAAGTGATTCTTCGTGCAGATATTCACTCAACACAGAGTTTTCCCTGGAAGGCCATAAAAGCTCTCAAATGAACTTTTGCAGTCCAAAAAAGAGATTGTTAGTGCAGATATTCACTCCACACAGAGTTTCCAGTAGAAGACCAGTAACGCCTCCAAATGAACTTTTGGAGTCCAAAAAAGTGATTCTTACTGCAGATATTCACTCAACACAGAGTTTTCACTGGAAGGCCAGAAACGCTCTCAAAAGCACTTTCTGAGTCCAAAAAAGTGATTGTTAGTGCAGATATTCACTCAACACAGAGGTCAACAAGAAGGCCAGAAACGCTCTCAGAAGCACTTTCAGAAACCAAAAAAGTGATTCTTAGTGCAGATATTCACTCAACACAGAGTTTCCACTGGAAGGCCAGAAACGCTCTCAAATGCAGTTTCGGAGTCCAACAAAATTATTCTCAGTGTTTATATTCGCTCAACACAGAGTTTCCACTAACAGGCCAGAAACGGTCTCAAATTCACTTTCAGAGTCCACTTTCAGAGGCTTGATTCTGTGTTGGACTCAGAAAGTGCTTCTCAGAGAGTTTCTGGCCTTCTCCTGGAAACTCTGTGTTGAGTGAATATCTGCACTAAGAAGGCCAGAAACGCTCTCAAATGCACTTTCAGAATCCAAAAAAGTGATTCTTCGTGCAGATATTCACTCAACACAGAGTTTTCACTGGAAGGCCAGAAACGCTCTCAAATGCACTTTCAGAGTCCAAAAAAGTGATTCTTAGTGCAGATATTCACTCAACACAGAGTTTCCAGTAGAAGGCCAGAAACTCTCTAAGAAGCACTTTCTGAGTCCAAAACAGTGATTCTTACTGCAGATATTCACTCAACACAGAATTTACACTGGAAGGCCAGAAACGCTCTCAAATGCATTTTCAGGGTCCAAAAAAGTGACTGTTAGTGCAGATATTCACTCAACAGATAGTTTCCACTGGAAGGCCAGAAACGCTCTCAAATGCACTTTCAGGGTCCAAAAATGTGATTCTTAGTGCAGATATTCACTCAACACAGAGTTTCCACTGGAAGGCCAGAAACGCTCTCAAATGCACTTTCAGAGTCCAAAAAAGTGATTCTCACTGCAGATATTCACTCAACACAGAGTTTTCACTGGACGGCCAGAAACGCTCTCAAATGCACTTTCAGAGTCCAAAAATTGATTCTCACTGCAGATATTCACTCAACACAGAGTTTACAGTAGATGGCCAGAAACGCTCTCAAATGCACTTTCAGAGTCCAAAAAAGTGATTCTCAGCACAGATATTCACTCAACACAGAGTTTCCACTGGAAGGCCAGAAACGCTCTCAAATGCACTTTCGGAGTCCAACAAAATTATTCTTAGTGTTTATATTCACTCAACACAGAGTTTCCACTGAAAGGCCAGAAACGGTCTCAAATACACTTTCAGAGTCCAAAAATTGATTCTCACTGCAGATATTCACTCAACATAGAGTTTTCACTGGAAGGCCAGAAACGCTCTCAAATGCATTTTCAGAGTCCAAAAAAGTGATTCTTAGTGCAGATATTCACTCAACACAGAGTTTCCAGTAGAAGGCCAGTAAATGCTTTGGAGTCAAATGAACTTTCAGAGTCAAAAAAATGATTCTTACTGCAGATATTCACTCAACACAGATTTTCCACTGGAAGGCCATAAACGCTCTCAAATGCACTTTTATACTCCCCAAACGTGATTCTCAGCGCAGTTATTCACTCAACACAGAGTTTTCAGTAGATGGCCAGAAACGCTCTCAAATGCACTTTCAGAGTCCAAAATTCACTGATTTTTAAATGCACTTTCAGAGTGCAGATATTCACTCAACACAGAATTTACAGTAAATGGGCATAAACGCTCTCAAATGAACTTTCGGAGTCCATAAACGTGATTCTTACTGCAGATATTCACTCAACATAGAGTTTCCAGTAAAAGGCCAGAAATGCTCTCAAATGCACTTCAGAGTCCAAAAAAAGTGATTCTCACTGCAGATATTCACTCAACACAGAGTTTTCACTGGAAGGCCAGAAACGCTCTCAAATGCACTTTCAGAGTCCAAAAATTGATTCTCACTGCAGATATTCACTCAACACAGAGTTTACAGTAGATGGCCAGAAACGCTCTCAAATGCACTTTCAGAGTCTAAAAAAGTGATTCTTAGTGCAGATATTCACTCAACAGAGAGTTTGCAGTAAAAGGCTAGGAACGCTCTCAAATGCACTTTCGGAGTAAACACAGTGATTCTTACTGCAGATATTCACTCAACACAGAGTTTCCACTGGAAGGCCCGAAACGCTCTCAAAAGCACTTTCAGAATCCAAAAAAGTGATTCTTCGTGCAGATATTCACTCAACACAGAGTTTCCCCTGGAAGGCCATAAAAGCTCTCAAATGAACTTTTGCAGTCCAAAAAAGAGATTGTTAGTGCAGATATTCACTCCACACAGAGTTTCCAGTAGAAGACCAGTAACGCTCCCAAATGAACTTTTGGAGTCCAAAAAAGTGATTCTTACTGCAGATATTCACTCAACACAGAGTTTTCACTGGAAGGCCAGAAACGCTCTCAAATGCACTTTCTGAGTCCAAAAAAGTGATTGTTAGTGCAGATATTCACTCAACACAGAGGTCAACAAGAAGGCCAGAAACGCTCTCAGAAGCACTTTCAGAGACCAAAAAAGTGATTCTTAGTGCAGATATTCACTCAACACAGAGTTTCCACTGGAAGGCCAGAAACGCTCTCAAATGCACTTTCAGAATCCAAAAAAGTGATTCTTCATGCAGATATTCACTCAACACAGAGTTTCCCCTGGAAGGCCATAAAAGCTCTCAAATGAACTTTTGCAGTCCAAAAAAGAGATTGTTAGTGCAGATATTCACTCCACACAGAGTTTCCAGTAGAAGACCAGTAACGCTCCCAAATGAACTTTTGGAGTCCAAAAAAGTGATTCTTACTGCAGATATTCACTCAACACAGAGTTTTCACTGGAAGGCCAGAAACGCTCTCAAATGCACTTTCTGAGTCCAAAAAAGTGATTGTTAGTGCAGATATTCACTCAACACAGAGGTCAACAAGAAGGCCAGAAACGCTCTCAGAAGCACTTTCAGAGACCAAAAAAGTGATTCTTAGTGCAGATATTCACTCAACACAGAGTTTCCACTGGAAGGCCAGAAACGCTCTCAAATGCACTTTCAGAATCCAAAAAAGTGATTCTTCGTGCAGATATTCACTCAACACAGAGTTTCCCCTGGAAGGCCATAAAAGCTCTCAAATGAACTTTTGCAGTCCAAAAAAGAGATTGTTAGTGCAGATATTCACTCCACACAGAGTTTCCAGTAGAAGACCAGTAACGCTCCCAAATGAACTTTTGGAGTCCAAAAAAGTGATTCTTACTGCAGATATTCACTCAACACAGAGTTTTCACTGGAAGGCCAGAAACGCTCTCAAAAGCACTTTCTGAGTCCAAAAAAGTGATTGTTAGTGCAGATATTCACTCAACACAGAGGTCAACAAGATGGCCAGAAACGCTCTCAGAAGCACTTTCTGAGTCCAAAAAGGTCTTTCTAACTGCAGATATTCACTCAACAGAGAGTTTGCAGGAAAAGGCTAGGAACGCTCTCAACTGCACTTTCAGAGTCCAAAAAAGTGATTCTCACTGCAGATATTCACTCAACACAGAGTTTACAGTAGATGGCCAGAAACGCTCTCAAATGCACTTTCAGAGTCCAAAAAAGTGATTCATACTGCAGATATTCACTCAACACAGAGTTTCCACTGGAAGGCCAGAAACGGTCTCAAATTCACTTTCAGAGTCCACTTTCAGAGTCTTGATTCTGTGTTGGACTCAGAAAGTGCTTCTCAGAGAGTTTCTGGCCTTCTCCTGGAAACTCTGTGTTGAGTGAATATCTGCACTAAGAAGGCCAGAAACGCTCTCAAATGCACTTTCAGAATCCAAAAAAGTGATTCTTCGTGCAGATATTCACTCAACACAGAGTTTTCACTGGAAGGCCAGAAACGCTCTCAAATGCACTTTCAGAGTCCAAAAAAGTGATTCTTAGTGCAGATATTCACTCAACACAGAGTTTCCAGTAGAAGGCCAGAAACTCTCTAAGAAGCACTTTCTGAGTCCAAAACAGTGATTCTTACTGGAGATATTCACTCAACACAGAATTTACACTGGAAGGCCAGAAACGCTCTCAAATGCATTTTCAGGGTCCAAAAAAGTGAATGTTAGTGCAGATATTCACTCAACAGATAGTTTCCACTGGAAGGCCAGAAACGCTCTCAAATGCACTTTCAGAGTCCAAAAAAGTGATTCTTAGTGCAGATATTCACTCAACACAGAGTTTTCACTGGAAGGCCAGAAACGCTCTCAAATGCACTTTCAGAGTCCAAATGAGTGATACTTAGTGAAGATATTCACTCAACACAGAGTTTCCAGGAGAAGGCCAGAAACTCTCTCAGAAGCACTTTCTGAGTCCAACACAGTGATTCTTACTGCAGATATTCACTAAACACAGAGATTCCACTGGAAGGCCCGAAACGCTCTCAAAAGCACTTTCAGAATCCAAAAAAGTGATTCTTCGTGCAGATATTCACTCAACACAGAGTTTCCCCTGGAAGGCCATAAACGCTCTCAAATGAACTTTCAGGGTCCAAAAAAGTGATTCTTAGTACAGATATTCACTCAACACAGAGTTTCCAGTAGAAGGCCAGAAACTCTCTCAGAAGCACTTTCTGAGTCCAAAACAGTGATTCTTACTGCAGATATTCACTCAACACAGAATTTACACTGGAAGGCCAGAAACGCTCTCAAATGCATTTTCAGGGTCCAAAAAAGTGAATGTTAGTGCAGATATTCACTCAACACAGAGTTTACACTGGAAGGCCAGAAACGCTCTCAGATGTACTTTCTGAGTCCAAAAAAGTGATTTTTAGTGCAGATATTCACTCAACAGAGACTTTCCACAGGAAGGCAAGAAACGCTCTCATGTGCACTTTCAGAGTCCAAAAACATGATTCTCAGCGCAATTATTCACTCAACACAGATTTACACTATATGGCCAAAAACGCTCTCAAATGCACTTTCAGGGTGCAAAAATTTGATTCTTAGTGCAGATATTCACTCAACACATACTTTACACTGGAAGGCCAGAAACGCTCTCAGAAACACTTTCTGATTCCAACACAGTGATTCTTACTGCAGATATTCACTAAACACAGAGATTCCACTGGAAGGTCCGAAACGCTCTCAAATGCACTTTCTGAGTCCAAAAAAGTGATTGTTAGTGCAGATATTCACTCAACACAGAATTTACACTGGAGGGCCAGAAACGCTCTCAAATGCACTTTCAGAGTCCAAGAACGTGATTCTCAGCGCAATTATTCACTCAACACAGATTTACACTATATGGCCAAAAACGCTCTCAAATGCACTTTCAGAGTCCAAAAAAGTGATTCTTAGTGCAGATATTCACTCCACACAGAGTTTCCAGTAGAAGGCCAGTAACGCTCTCAAATGAACTTTCGGAGTCCAAAAAAGTGAGTCTTAATGCAGATATTCACTCAACATAGATTTTCCACTGGAAGGCCATAAACGCTCTCAAATGCACTTTTATAATCCCCAAACGTGAGTCTCAGCGCAGTTATTCACTCAAGTTTTCAGTAGATGGCCAGAAATGCTCTCAAATGCACTCTCAAATGCACTTTCAGACTGCACTTTCAGAGTCCAAAAAATTGATTCTTACTGCAGATATTCACTCAACATAGAGTTTTCACTTAAAGGCCAGAAATGCTCTCAAATGCACTTCAGAGTCCAAAAAAGTGATTCTCACTGCAGATATTCACTCAACAAAGAATTTCCAGTAAATGGCCAGAAACGACCTCAAAAGCACTTTCAGAGTGCAAAAAAGTGATTCTTACTGCAGATATTCACTCAACAGAGAGTTTCCAGTAAAAGGCCAGTAACGCTCTCAAATGAACCTTTGGAGTCCAAAAAAGTGATTCTTAGTGCAGATATTCACTCAACACAGAGTTTCCAGGAGAAGGCCAGAAACGCTCTCAGAAGCACTTTCTGAGTCCAACACAGTGATTCTTCGTGCAGATATTCACTCAACACAGAGTTTCCACTGGAAGGCCAGAAACGCTCCCAAATGCACTTTCTGAGTCCAAAAAAGTGATTGTTAGTGCAGATATTCACTCCACACAGAGTTTCCAGTAGAAGACCAGTAACGCTCCCAAATGAACTTTTGGAGTCCAAAAAAGTGATTGTTAGTGCAGATATTCACTCTACACAGAGGTCAACAAGAAGGCCAGAAACGCTCTCAGAAGCACTTTATGAGTCCAAAACAGTGATTCTCACTGCAGATATTCACTCAAAACAGATTTACACTATATGGCCAAAAACGCTCTGAAATGCACTTTCAGAGTCCAAAAAAATGATTCTTAGTGCAGATATTCACTCAACACAGAGTTTTCACTGGAAGGCCAGAAACGCTCTGAAATGCACTATCAGAGACCAAAAATTGATTCTCACTGCAGATATTCACTCAACACAGAGTTTTCACTGGAAGGCCAGAAACGCTCTCAAATGCACTTTCAGAGTCCAAAAAAGTGTTTCTCACTGCAGATATTCACTAAACACAGATTTACACTATATGGCCAAAAACGCTCTCAAATGCACTTTCAGAGTCCAAAAAAGTGATTCTTAGTGCAGATATTCACTCAACACAGAGTTTCCACTGGAAGGCCCGAAACGCTCTCAAAAGCACTTTCAGAATCCATAAAAGTGATTCTTCGTGCAGATATTCACTCAACACAGAGTTTTCACTGGAAGGCCAGAAACGCTCTCAAATGCACTTTCAGAGTTCAAATGAGTGATACTTAGTGCAGATATTCACTCAACACAGAGTTTCCAGTAGAAGACCAGTAACGCTCCCAAATGAACTTTTGGAGTCCAAAAAAGTGATTCTTACTGCAGATATTCACTCAACACAGAGTTTTCACTGGAAGGCCAGAAACGCTCTCAAAAGCACTTTCTGAGTCCAAAAAAGTGATTGTTAGTGCAGATATTCACTCAACACAGATTTACACTATATGGCCAAAAACGCTCTGAAATGCACTTTCAGAGTCCAAAAAAATGATTCTTAGAGCAGATATTCACTCAACACAGAGTTTCCACTGGAAGGCCAGAAACGCTCTCAAATGCACTTTCAATATCCAAAAAAGTGATTCTTCGTGCATATATTCACTCAACACAGAGTTTCCAGGAGAAGGCCGGAAGCTCTCTTTGAAGCATTTTCTGAGTCCAAAACAGTTATTCTCACTGCAGATATTCACTTAACACAGAGTTTTCACTGGAAGGCCAGAAACGCTCTCAAAAGCACTTTCATAGTCCAAAAAAATGATTGTTAGTGCAGATATTCACTCTACACAGAGGTCAACAAGAAGGCCAGAACGCTCTCAGAAGCACTTTCTGAGTCCAAAACAATGATTCTCACTGCAGATATTCACTCAACACAGATTTACACCATATGGCCAAAAACGCTCTGAAATGCACTTTCAGAGTCCAAGAAAATGATTCTTAGTGCAGATATTCACTCAACACAGAGTTTTCACTGGAAGGCCAGAAACGCTCTCAAATGCACTTTCAGAGTCCAAAAAAGTGATTGTTAGTGCAGATATTCACTCCACACAGAGTTTCCAGTAGAAGGCCAGTAACACTCTCAAATGAACTTTCGGAGTCCAAAAAAGTGATTCTTACTGCAGATATTCACTCAACACAGATTTTCCACTGGAAGGCCATAAACGCTCTCAAATGCACTTTTATAGTCCCCAAACGTGATTCTTCGTGCAGATATTCACTCAACACAGAGTTTTCAGTAGATGGCCAGAAACGCTCTCAAATGCACTTTCAGAGTCCAAAAAAGTGATTTTTAGTGCAGATATTCACTCAACACAGAATTTACAGTAAATGGCCATAAACGCTCTCAAATGAACTTTCGGAGTCCGAAAAAGTGATTCTTACTGCAGATATTCACTCAACATAGAGTTTTCACTGAAAGGCCAGAAATGCTCTCAAATGCACTTCAGAGTCCAAAAAAGTGATTCTCACTGCAGATATTCACTCAACAAAGAATTTCCAGTAAATGGCCAGAAACGACCTCAAAAGCACTTTCAGAGTCCAAAAAAGTGATTCTTACTGCAGATATTCACTCAACAGAGAGTTTCCAGTAAAAGGCCAGTAACGCTCTCAAATGAACCTTTGGAGTCCAAAAAAGTGATTCTTAGTGCAGATATTCACTCAACACAGAGTTCTACAAGAAAGCCAGAAAAGCTCTAAAATGCACTTTCAGAGTCCAAAAAAGTGTTTCTCACTGCAGATATTCACTCAACACAGATTTACACTATATGGCCAAAAACGCTCTCAAAGGCACTTTCAGAGTCAAAAAAAGGGATTCTTAGTGCAGATATTCACTCAACACAGAGTTTCCACTGGAAGGCCCGAAACGCTCTCAAAAGCACTTTCAGTATCCATAAAAGTGATTCTTCGTGCAGATATTCACTCAACACAGAGTTTTCACTGCAAGGCCAGAAACGCTCTCAAAAGCACTTTCAGAGTCCAAAAACGTGATTCTTACTGCAGATATTCATTCAACACAGAGTTTCAACTGGAAGGCCAGAAACGCTCTCAAATGCACTTTCAGAATCCAAAAAAGTGATTCTTTGTGCAGATATTCACTCAACACAGAGTTTCCAGGAGAAGGCCAGAAACTCTCTCAGAGGCACTTTCTGAGACCAAAACAGTGATTCTTACTGCAGATATTCACTCGACACAGAATTTACACTGGAAGGCCAGAAACGCTCTCAAATGCATTTTCAGGGTCCAAAAAAGTGAATGTTAGTGCAGATATTCACTCAACAGAGAGTTTCAACAAGAAGGCAAGAAACGCTCTCAAATGCACTTTCAGAGTCCAAAAAAGTGATTCTTCGTGCAGATATTCACTCAACACAGAGTTTCCAGGAGAAGGCCAGAAACGCTCTCAGAAGCACTTTCAGAGTCCAAAAAAGTGATTGTTAGTGCAGATATTCACTTAAAACAGAGTTTCCACTGGAAGGCCAGAAACGCTCTCAAATGCACTTTCAGAGTCCAAAACAGTGATTCTTACTGCAGATATTCACTCAACACAGAGTTTCCACTGGAAGGCCAGAAACGCTCTCAAATGCACATTCTGAGTCCAAAACAGTGATTGTTAGTGCAAATATTCACTCAACACAGAGTTTACACTGGAAGGCCAGAAACGCTCACAAATGCACTTTCTGAGTCCAAAAAAGTGATTCTTAGTGCAGATATTCACTCAACAGAGAGTTTCCACAAGAATGCAAGAAACGCTCTCAAATGCATATTCTGAGTCCAAAAAAGTGTTTCTCACTGCAGATATTCACTCAACACAGATTTACACTATATGGCCAAAAACGCTGTATAATGCTCTTTCAGAGTCCAAAAAAATGATTCTTAGTGCAGATATTCACTCAACACATACTTTACACTGGAAGGCCAGAAACGCTCTCAAATGCAGTTTCTGAGTCCAAAAAAGTGATTCTTTTTGCAGATATTCACTCAACACAGAGTTTTAACTGGAAGGCAAGAAACGCTCTCAGAAGCACTTTCAGAGTCCATAAAAGTGATGCTTAGTGCAGATATTCACTCAACACATAGTTTACAATAGCTGGCCAGAAACGCTATCAAATGCACTTTCGGAGTCCAAAAAAGTGATTTTTAGTGCAGATATTCACTCAACACAGAGTTTCCAGTGGAAGGCCAGAAACACTCTCAAATGAACTTTCGGAGTCCAAAAAAGTGATTCTTAGTGCAGATATTAACTCAACACAGATTTCCACTGGAAGGTCAGAAACGCTCACAAATGCACTTTCAGAGTCCAAATAATTGATTCTTACTGCAGATATTCACTCAACACAGAGGTTTCACAAGAAGGCCAGAAACACTCTCAGAAGCACTCTCTGAGTCCAAAAAAGTGTTTCTCACTGCAGATATTCACTCAACACAGATTTACAGTATATGGACAAAAACACTCTGAAATGCACTTTCAGATCCAAAAAAATGATTCTTTGTGCAGATATTCTCTCAACACAGAGTTTCCACTGGAAGGCCAGAAACGCTCACAGATGCACTTTCTGAATCCAAAAAAGTGATTCTTAGTGCAGATATTCACTCAAGACAGAGTTTCCACTAAAAGGCCAGAAAAGCTCTCAAATGCATTTTCTGAGTCCAAAAATTCATTCTCACTGCAGATATTCACTCAACACAGAGGTTTCACAAGAAGGCCAGAAACACTCTCAGAAGCACTCTCTGAGTCCAAAAAAGTGTTTCTCACTGCAGATATTCACTCAACACAGATTTACACTATATGGCAAAAAAGCTGTGAAATGCTCTTTCAGAGTCCAAAAAAATGATTCTTAGTGCAGATATTCACTCAACACATAGTTTACACTGGAAGGCCAGAAACGCTCTCAAATGCAATTTCTGAGTCCAAAAGAGTGATTCTTACTGCAGATATTCACTCAACAGAGAGTTTCCACAGAAGGCAAGAAACGCTCTCAAATGCACTTTCAGAGTCCCAAAACGTGATTCTCAGCGCATTTATTCAGTCAACACAGAGTTTACAGTAGATGGCCAGAAACGCTCTCAAATGCACTTTCTGAGTCCAAAACAGTGATTCTTACTGCAGTTATTCACTCAACACAGAGTTTCCACTAGAAGGCTAGAAACGTTCTCAAAAGCACTTTCAGAGTCCAAAAAAGTGATTCTTACTGCAGATATTCACTCAACACAGATTTTCCACTGGAAGGCCATAAACGCTCTCAAATGCACTTTTATAGTCCCCAAACGTGACTCTTCGTGCAGATATTCACTCAACACAGAGTTTTCAGTAGATGGCCAGAAACGCTCTCAAATGCACTTTCAGAGTCCAAAAAAGTGATTTTTAGTGCAGATATTCACTCAACACAGAATTTACAGTAAATGGCCATAAACGCTCTCAAATGAACTTTCGGAGTCCGAAAAAGTGATTCTTACTGCAGATATTCACTCAACACAGAGTTTTCACAAGATGGCCAGAAACACTCTGAGAAGCACTTTCTGAGTCCAAAAAAGTGTTTCTCACTGCAGATATTCACTCAACACAGATTTACACTATATGGACAAAAACGCTCTGAAATGCACTTTCAGAGTCCAAAAAAAGATTCTTAGTGCAGATATTCACTCAACACAGAGTTTACACTGGAAGGCCAGAAACGCTCACAAATGCACTTTCTGAATCCAAAAAAGTGATTCTTAGTGCAGATATTCACTCAAAACAGAGTTTCCAGTAAAAGGCCAGAAACGCTCTCAAATGCATTTTCAGAGTCCAAAAAATGATTCTTACTGCAAATATTCACTCTACACAGACGTTTAACTGGAAGGCCAGAAACGCTCTCAGAAGCATTTTCTGAGTCCAAAAAAGTGATTCTTAGTCCAGATATCACTCAACACAGAGTTTCCAGTAAAAGGCCAGAAACGCTCTCAAATGCACTTTCTGAGTCCAAAAAAGTGATTCTTAGTGCAGATATTCACTCAACACAGAGTTTCCAGTAAAAGGCTAGAAACGCTCTCAAATGCATTTTCAGAGTCCAAAAAATTGATTCTTACTGCAAATATTCACTCAACACAGACTTTTCACTGGAAGGCCAGAAACGCTCTCCAATGCATTTTCGGAGTCCAAAAATGTGATTGTTAGTGCAGATATTCACTCAACACAGAGTTTCAAGTAAAAGGCCAGAAACGCTCTCAGAAGCACTTTCTGAGTCCAAAACAGTGATTCTTAGTGCAGATATTCACTGAAAACAGAGTTTCCTGGAGAAGGCCAGAAACTCTCTCTGAAGCATTTTCTGAGTCCAAAACAGTGATCCTTACTGCAGATATTCACTCGACATAGAGTTTCCAGTAAAAGGCCAGAAACGCTCTCAAATGCACTTTCAGAGTCCCAAAAATTAATTCTTACTGCAAATATTCACTCAACATAGACTTTTCACTGGAAGGCCAGAAACGCTCTCAGAAGCACTTTCTGATTCCAAAACAGTGATCCTTACTGCAGATATTCACTCAACATAGAGTTTCCAGTAAAAGCCCAGAAACGCTCTAAAATGCACTTTCAGAGTCCAAAAAATTGATTCTTACTGCAAATATTCACTCAACACGGAGTTTCCACTGGAATCCCAGAAACGCTCTCAAATGCACTTTCTGAGTCCAAAAAAATGGTTGTTTGTGCAAATATTCACTCAACATAGAGTTTACACTGGAAGGCCAGTAACGCTCAGAAAAGAACTTTCGGAGTCCAAAAAAGTGATTCTTAGTGCAGATATTCACTCAACACAGAGTTTCCAGTAAAAGGCCGGAAACGCTCTCAGAAGCACTTTCTGAGTCCAAAAAAGTGATTGTTAGTGCAGATATTCACGCAACATAGAGTTTCCAGTAAAGGGCCAGAAACGCTCTCAAATGCATTTTCAGAGGTCAAAAAAGTGATTCTTAGTGCAGATATTCACTCAACAGAGAGTTTCCACTAAAAGGCTAGAAACGCTCTCAAATTCATTTTCAGAGTCCAAAAAATTGATTCTTACTGCAAATATTCACTCAACACAGACTTTACACTGGAAGGCCAGAAACGCTCTCAAATGCACTTTCAGAGTAAAAAAAGTGATTGTTAGTGCAGATATTCACTCAACACAGAGTTTCCACTGGAAGGCCAGAAACGCTCTCAAATGCACTTCAGGGTCCAAAAAAGTGATTCTTACTTCAGATATTCACTCAACACAGAGTTTCCACTGGAAGGCCAGAAGCGCTCTCAAATGCACTTTAGGACCTAAAAAAAGTGATTCTTAGTGCAGATATTCACTCAACACAGGGTTTCCACTGGAAGGCCAGAAACGCTCACAAATGCACTTTCATAGTCCAAAAAAGTGATTCTTAGTGCAGATATTCACTCAAAAGAGAGTTTCCACTAAAAGGCTAGAAACGCTCTCATATTCATTTTCAGAGTCCAAAAAATTGATTCTTACTGCAAATATTCACTCAACACAGAGTTTCCACTGGAATTCCAGAAACGCTCAGAAATGAACTTTCGGAGGCCAAAAAAGTGATTCTTAGTGCAGATATTCACTCAACACAGGGTTTCCACTGGAAGGCCAGAAACGCTCTCAAATGCACTTTCATAGTCCAAAAAAGTGATTCTTAGTGCAGATATTCACTCAACACAGAGTTTCCACTAAAAGGCTAGAAACGCTCTCAAATGCACTTTCTGAGTCCAAAAAAATGGTTGTTTGTGCAAATATTCACTCAACATAGAGTTTACACTGGAAGGCCAGTAACGCTCAGAAAAGAACTTTCGGAGTCCAAAAAAGTGATTCTTAGTGCAGATATTCACTCAACACAGAGTTTCCAGTAAAAGGCCGGAAACGCTCTCAGAAGCACTTTCTGAGTCCAAAAAAGTGATTGTTAGTGCAGATATTCACTCAACATAGAGTTTCCAGTAAAGGGCCAGAAACGCTCTCAAATGCATTTTCAGAGGTCAAAAAAGTGATTCTTAGTGCAGATATTCACTCAACATAGAGTTTCCAGTAAAGGGCCAGAAACGCTCTCAAATGCATTTTCAGAGTCCAAAAAAGTGATTATTAGTGCAGATATTCACTCAACACAGAGTTTACACTGTAAGTCCAGAAACGCTCTCAAATGCACTTTAGGAGTCCAAAAAAGTGATTCTTAGTGCAGATATTCACTCAACACAGAGTTTCCAGTAAAAGGCCGGAAACGCTCTCAAATGCATGTTCAGAGTCCAAAAAATTGATTCTTACTGCAAATATTCTCTCATCACAGACTTTTCACTGGAAGGCCAGAAACTCTCTCAAATGCCCTTTCAGAGTCCAAAAAAGTGATTCTTAGTGCAGATATTCACTCAACACAGAGTTTCCAGGAAAGGCCAGAAACGCTCTCAAATGCATTTTCAGAGTAAAAAAGTGATTGTTAGTGCAGATATTCACTCAACACAGAGTGTACACTGGAAAGCCAGTAACGCTTTCAAATGAACTTTCTGAGTACAAAAAAGTGATTCTTACTGCAAATATTCACTCAACACAGACTTTTCACTGGAAGGCCAGAAACGCTCTCTAATGCACTTTCAGAGACCAAAAAAGTGATTCTTCGTGCAGATATTCACTCAACACAGAGTTTCCACTGGAAGGCCAGAAACGCTCTCAAATGCACTTTCAGAGTCCAAAAAAGTGATTATTAGTGCAGATATTCACTCAACACAGAGTTTCAAGTAAAAGGCCAGAAACGCTCTGAGAAGCACTTTCTGAGTCCAAAACAGTGATTCTTACTGCAGATATTCACTCAACATAGAGTTTCCCGTAAAAGGTCAGAAACGCTCTGAGAAGCACTTTCTGAGTCCAAAACAGTGATTCTTACTGCAGTTATTCACTCAACACAGAGTTTCCACTAGAAGGCTAGAAAGCGTTCTCAAAAGCACTTTCAGACTCCAAAAAGTGATTCTTAGTGCAGATATTCACTCAACACAGAGTTTCCATTAAAAGGCCGGAAACGCTCTCAGAAGCACTTTCTGACTCCAAAACAATGATTATTAGTGCAGATATTCTCTCAACACAGAGTTTCCAATGGAAGGCTAGAAACGCTCTCAAATGCACTTTCAGAGTCAAAAAGTGATTCTTACTGCAGATATTCAATCAACAGATAGTTTCAACTGGAAGGCCAGAAACCTTCTCAAATGCATTTTCAGAGTCCAAAAGTGATTCTTAGTGCAGATATTCACTCAACACAGAGTTTCCTGGAAGAAGGCAGAAACTCTCTCAGAAGAATTTTCTGAGTCCAAAACAGTGATCCTCACTGCAGATATTCACTCAACATAGAGTTTCCCGTAAAAGGTCAGAAACGCTCTGAGAAGCACTTTCTGAGTCCAAAACAGTGATTCTTACTGCAGTTATTCACTCAACACAGAGTTTCCACTAGAAAGGCTAGAAACGTTCTCAAAAGCACTTTCAGACTCCAAAAAGTGATTATTAGTGGAGATATTCACTCAACACAGAGTTTCCACTGGAAGGCCAGGAACGCTCTCAAATGCACTTTCAGAGTCCAAAAAGTGATTATTAGTGCAGATATTCACTCAACACTGAGTTTACACTGGAAGGCCAGGAACGATCTCAAATGCATTTCGAGTGCAAAAAGTGATTCTTAGTGCAGATATTCACTCAACACAGAGTTTCCATTAAAAGGCCAGAAACGCTCTCAGAAGCACTTTCTGACTCCAAAACAATGATTATTAGTGCAGATATTCACTCAACACAGAGTTTCCACTGGAAGGCCAGAAACGCTCTCAAATGCACTTTAGGAGTCCAAAAAGTGATTCTTACTGCAGATATTCACTCAACAGATAGTTTCCACTGGAAGGCCAGAAACGCTCTCAAATGCATTTTCAGATTCCAAGAAAGTGATTCTTAGTGCAGATATTCACTCAACACAGAGTTTCCAGTAAAAGGCCGGAAACGCTCTCAAATGCATTCTCAGAGTCCAAAAAATCGATTCTTACTGCAAATATTCACTCAACACAGACTTTTCACTGGAAGGCCAGAAACGCTCTCAAATGCACTTTCAGAGTCCAAAAAAGTGATTCTTAGTGCAGATATTCACTCAACACAGAGTTTCCACTGGAAGGCCAGAAACTCTCTCAAAGGCACTTTCAGAGTCCAAAAAAGTGATTATTAGTGCAGATATTCACTCAACAGAGAGTTTCCACTAGAAGGCAAGAAACGCTCACAAATGCACTTTCAGAGTCCCAAAACGTGATTCTCAGCGCATTTATTCAGTCAACACAGAGTTTACAGTAGATGGCCAGAAACGCTCTCAAATGCACTTTCGGAGTCCAAAAAAGTGATTCTTACTGTAGATATTCACTCAACAGAGTTTTCACTGGAAGGCCAGAAATGCTCTCATATGCACTTTCTGAGTCCAAAAAAGTGTTTCTCACTGCAGATATTCACTCAACACAGATTTACACTATATGGCCAAAAACGCTGTGAAATGCTCTTTCAGAGTCCAAAAAAGTGATTCTTACTGCAATTATTCACTCAACACAGAGTTTCCACTGGAAGGCCAGAAACGCTCTCAAATGCACTTTCAGAGTCCAAAAAAGTGATTGTTAGTGCAGATATTCACTCAGCACAGAGTTTCCAGGAAAGGGCCAGAAACGCTCTCAAATGCATTTTCACAGTAAAAAAAAGTGATTGTTAGTGCAGATATTCACTCAACACAGAGTTTACACTGGAAAGCCAGTAACGCTTTCAAATGACCTTTCTGAGTACAAAAAAGTGATTCTTACTGCAAATATTCACTCAACACAGACTTTTCACTGAAGGCCAGAAACGCTGTCAAAAGCACTTTCAGAGTACAAAAAAGTGATTGTTAGTGCAGATATTCACTCAACACAGAGTTTCCACTGGAAGGCCTGAAACGCTCTCAATGCATTTTCTGAGTCCAAAAAAGTGATTGTTAGTGCAGATATTCACTCAACACAGAGTTTCCAGAAAAAGGCCGGAAACGCTCTCAGAAGCACTTTCTGAGTCCAAAAAAGTGATTCTTTGTGCAGATATTCACTCAACACAGAGTTTCCACTGGAAGGCCAGAAACGTTCTCAAATGCACTTTCAGAGTCCAAAAAAGTGATTATTAGTGCAGATATTCACTCAACAGAGAGTTTGCACTGTAAGTCCAGAAACGCTCTCAAATGCACTTTAGTAGTCCAAAAAAGTGATTCTTAGTGCAGATATTCACTCAACACAGAGTTTCCAGTAAAAGGCCGGAAACGCTCTCAAATGCATGTTCAGAGTCCAAAAAATTGATTCTTACTGCAAATATTCTCTCATCACAGACTTTTCACTGGAAGGCCAGAAACTCTCTCAAATACCCTTTCAGAGTCCAAAAAGTGATTCTTAGTGCAGATATTCACTCAACACAGAGTTTCCAGGAAAGGGCCAGAAACGCTCTCAAATGCATTTTCAGAGTAAAAAAAAGTGATTGTTAGTGCAGATATTAACTCAACACAGAGTTTACACTGGAAAGCCAGTAACGCTTTCAAATGAACTTTCTGAGTACAAAAAAGTGATTCTTACTGCAAATATTCACTCAACACAGACTTTTCACTGGAAGGCCAGAAACGCTCTCAGAAGCACTTTCAGAGACCAAAAAAGTGATTCTTCGTGCAGATATTCACTCAACACAGAGTTTCCACTGGAAGGCCAGAAACGCTCTCAAATGCACTTTCAGAGTCCAAAAAAGTGATTATTAGTGCAGATATTCACTCAACACAGAGTTTACACTGGAAGGCCAGAAACGCTCTCAATGCATTTTCGGAGTCCTAAAAAGTGATTGTTAGTGCAGATATTCACTCAACACAGAGTTTCAAGTAAAAGGCCAGAAACGCTGTCAGAAGCACTTTCAGAGTCCAAAAAAGTGATTATTAGTGCAGACATTCACTCAACACAGAGTTTACACTGGAAGGCCAGAAACGCTCTCAAATGCACTTTAGGAGTCCAAAAAAGTGATTCTTACTGCAAATATTCACTCAACAGATAGTTTCCACTGGAAGGCCAGAAACGCTCTCAGAAGCACTTTCTGAGTCCAAAAAAGTGATTGTTAGTGCAGATATTCACTCAACACAGAGTTTCCACTGGAAGGCCAGAAACGTTCTCAAATGCACCTTCAGAGTCCAAAAAATTGATTATTAGTGCAGATATTCACTCAACACAGAGTTTCTACTGGAAGAACAGAAACGCTCTCAAATGCACTTTTTGACTCCAAAACAATGATTATTAGTGCAGATATTCACTCAACACAGAGTTTCCACTGGAAGGCCAGAAACGCTCTCAAATGCACTTTCAGAGTCCAAAAAAGTGATTCTTACTGCAGATATTCAATCAACAGATAGTTTCCACTGGAAGGCCAGAAACCCTCTCAAATGCATTTTCAGAGTCCAAAAAAGTGATTCTTAGTGCAGATATTCACTCAACATAGAGTTTCCCGTAAAAGGTCAGAAACGCTCTCAGAAGCACTTTCTGAGTCCAAAACAGTGATTCTTACTGCAGTTATTCACTCAACACAGAGTTTCCACTAGAAGGCTAGAAACGTTCTCAAAAGCACTTTCAGAGTCCAAAAAAATGATTCTTAGTGCAGATATTCACTCAACACAGAGTTTCCACTGGAAGGCCAGGAACGCTCTCAAATGCACTTTCAGAGTCCAAAAAAAGTGATTCTTAGTGCACATATTCATTCAACACAGAGTTTCCAGGAAACGGCCAGAAACGCTCTCAAATACATTTTCAGGATCCAAATAATTGATTCTTACTGCAAATAATCTCTCAACACAGACTTTTCACTGGATGGCCAGAAACGCTCTCAAATGCAATTTTAGAGTCCAAAAATTGAATCTTAGTGCAGATATTCACTCAACATAGAGTTTCCAGTAATAGGCCAGAAACGCTCTCAAATGCACTTTCAGAGTAAAAAAAAGTGATTCTTAGTGCAGATATTCACTCAACACAGAGTTTACACTGGAAAGCCAGTAATGCTTTCAAATGAACTTTCTGAGTACAAAAAAGTGATTCTTACTGCAAATATTCACTCAACACAGACTTTTCACTGGAAGGCCAGAAACGCTCTCAGAAGCACTTTCAGAGACCAAAAAAGTGATTCTTCGTGCAGATATTCACTCAACACAGAGTTTATACTGGAAGAACAGAAACGCTCTCAAATGCACTTTCAGAGTCCAAAAAAGTGATTCTTACTGCAGATATTCACTCAACAGATAGTTTCCACTGGAATGCCAGAAACGCTCTCAAATGCATTTTCAGAGTCCAAAAAAGTGATTCTTAGTGCAGATATTCACTCAACACAGAGTTTCCTGGAGAAGGCCAGAAACTCTCTCAGAAGAATTTTCTGAGTCCAAAACAGTGATCCTCACTGCAGATATTCACTCAACATAGAGTTTCCCGTAAAAGGTCAGAAACGCTCTGAGAAGCACTTTCTGAGTCCAAAACAGTGATTCTTACTGCAGTTATTCACTCAACACAGAGTTTCCACTAGAAGGCTAGAAACGTTCTCAAAAGCACTTTCAGACTCCAAAAAAGTGATTATTAGTGGAGATATTCACTCAACAGAGAGTTTCCACTGGAAGGCCAGGAACGCTCTCAAATGCACTTTCAGAGTCCAAAAAAGTGATTATTAGTGCAGATATTCACTCAACACTGAGTTTACACTGGAAGGCCAGGAACGATCTCAAATGCATTTCGGAGTGCAAAAAAGTGATTCTTAGTGCAGATATTCACTCAACACAGAGTTTCCATTAAAAGGCCGGAAACGCTCTCAGAAGCACTTTCTGACTCCAAAACAATGATTATTAGTGCAGATATTCACTCAACACAGAGTTTCCACTGGAAGGCCAGAAACTCTCTCAAAGGCACTTTCAGAGTACAAAAAAGTGATTGTTAGTGCAGATATTCACTCAACACAGAGTTTACACTGGAAAGCCAGTAACGCTTTCAAATGACCTTTCTGAGTACAAAAAAGTGATTCTTACTGCAAATATTCACTCAACACTGACTTTTCACTGGAAGGCCAGAAACGCTCTCAAATGCACTTTCTGAGTGCAAAAAAGTGATTGTTAGTGCAGATATTCACTCAACACAGAGTTTCAAGTAAAAGGCCAGAAACGCTGTCAGAAGCACTTTCAGAGTCCAAAAAAGTGATTATTAGTGCAGACATTCACTCAACACAGAGTTTACACTGGAAGGCCAGAAACGCTCTCAAATGCACTTTAGGAGTCCAAAAAAGTGATTCTTACTGCAGATATTCACTCAACAGATAGTTTCCACTGGAAGGCCAGAAACGCTCTCAGAAGCACTTTCTGAGTCCAAAAAAGTGATTGTTAGTGCAGATATTCACTCAACACAGAGTTTCCACTGGAAGGCCAGAAACGTTCTCAAATGCACTTTCAGAGTCCAAAAAAGTGATTATTAGTGCAGATATTCACTCAACACAGAGTTTACACTGTAAGTCCAGAAACGCTCTCAAATGCACTTTAGGAGTCCAAAAAAGTGATTCTTAGTGCAGATATTCACTCAACACAGAGTTTCCAGTAAAAGGCCAGAAACGCTCTCAAATGCATGTTCAGAGTCCAAAAAATTGATTCTTACTGCAAATATTCTCTCATCACAGACTTTTCACTGGAAGGCCAGAAACTCTCTCAAATACCCTTTCAGAGTCCAAAAAAGTGATTCTTAGTGCAGATATTCACTCAACACAGAGTTTCCAGGAAAGGGCCAGAAACGCTCTCAAATGCATTTTCAGAGTAAAAAAAAGTGATTGTTAGTGCAGATATTCACTCAACACAGAGTTTACACTGGAAAGCCAGTAACGCTTTCAAATGAACTTTCTGAGTACAAAAAAGTGATTCTTACTGCAAATATTCACTCAACACAGACTTTTCACTGGAAGGCCAGAAACGCTCTCTAATGCACTTTCAGAGACCAAAAAAGTGATTCTTCGTGCAGATATTCACTCAACACAGAGTTTCCACTGGAAGGCCAGAAACGCTCTCTAATGCACTTTCAGAGTCCAAAAAAGTGATTATTAGTGCAGATATTCACTCAACACAGAGTTTCAAGTAAAAGGCCAGAAACGCTCTGAGAAGCACTTTCTGAGTCCAAAACAGTGATTCTTACTGCAGATATTCACTCAACATAGAGTTTCCCGTAAAAGGTCAGAAACGCTCTGAGAAGCACTTTCTGAGTCCAAAACAGTGATTCTTACTGCAGTTATTCACTCAACACAGAGTTTCCACTAGAAGGCTAGAAACGTTCTCAAAAGCACTTTCAGACTCCAAAAAAGTGATTCTTAGTGCAGATATTCACTCAACACAGAGTTTCCATTAAAAGGCCGGAAACGCTCTCAGAAGCACTTTCTGACTCCAAAACAATGATTATTAGTGCAGATATTCTCTCAACACAGAGTTTCCACAGGAAGGCCTGAAACGCTCTCAAATGCACTTTCAGAGTCCAAAAAAGTGATTCTTACTGCAGATATTCAATCAACAGATAGTTTCCACTGGAAGGCCAGAAACGTTCTCAAATGCACTTTCAGAGTCCAAAAAATTGATTATTAGTGCAGATATTCACTCAACACAGAGTTTATACTGGAAGAACAGAAACGCTCTCAAATGCACTTTAGGAGTCCAAAAAAGTGATTCTTACTGCAGATATTCACTCAACAGATAGTTTCCACTGGAAGGCCAGAAACCCTCTCAAATGCATTTTCAGAGTCCAAAAAAGTGATTCTTAGTGCAGATATTCACTCAACACAGAGTTTCCTGGAGAAGGCCAGAAACTCTCTCAGAAGAATTTTCTGAGTCCAAAACAGTGATCCTCACTGCAGATATTCACTCAACATAGAGTTTCCCGTAAAAGGTCAGAAACGCTCTGAGAAGCACTTTCTGAGTCCAAAACAGTGATTCTTACTGCAGTTATTCACTCAACACAGAGTTTCCACTAGAAGGCTAGAAACGTTCTCAAAAGCACTTTCAGACTCCAAAAAAGTGATTATTAGTGGAGATATTCACTCAACACAGAGTTTCCACTGGAAGGCCAGGAACGCTCTCAAATGCACTTTCAGAGTCCAAAAAAGTGATTATTAGTGCAGATATTCACTCAACACTGAGTTTACACTGGAAGGCCAGGAACGATCTCAAATGCATTTCGGAGTGCAAAAAAGTGATTCTTAGTGCAGATATTCACTCAACACAGAGTTTCCATTAAAAGGCCGTAAACGCTCTCAGAAGCACTTTCTGACTCCAAAACAATGATTATTAGTGCAGATATTCACTCAACACAGAGTTTCCACTGGAAGGCCAGAAACGTTCTCAAATGCACTTTCAGAGTCCAAATGATTGATTATTAGTGCAGATATTCACTCAACACAGAGTTCATACTGGAAGAACAGAAACGCTCTCAAATGCACTTTAGGAGTCCAAAAAAGTGATTCTTACTGCAGATATTCACTCAACAGATAGTTTCCACTGGAAGGCCAGAAACCCTCTCAAATGCATTTTAAGAGTCCAAAAAAGTGATTCTTAGTGCAGATATTCACTCAACACAGAGTTTCCTGGAGAAGGCCAGAAACTCTCTCAAAAAGAATTTTCTGAGTCCAAAACAGGGATCCTCACTGCAGATATTCACTCAACATAGAGTTTCCCGTAAAAGGTCAGAAACGCTCTGAGAAGCACTTTCTGAGTCCAAAACAGTGATTCTTACTGCAGTTATTCACTCAACACAGAGTTTCCACTAGAAGGCTAGAAACGTTCTCAAAAGCACTTTCAGACTCCAAAAAAGTGATTATTAGTGGAGATATTCACTCAACACAGAGTTTCCACTGGAAGGCCAGGAACGCTCTCAAATGCACTTTCAGAGTCCAAAAAAGTGATTATTAGTGCAGATATTCACTCAACACTGAGTTTACACTGGAAAGCCAGTAACGCTTTCAAATGAACTTTCTGAGTACAAAAAAGTGATTCTTACTGCAAATATTCACTCAACACAGAGTTTCCATTAAAAGGCCGGAAACGCTCTCAGAAGCACTTTCAGAGACCAAAAAAGTGATTCTTCGTGCAGATATTCACTCAACACAGAGTTTCCACTGGAAGGCCAGAAACGCTCTCAAATGCACTTTCAGAGTCCAAAAAGTGATTATTAGTGCAGATATTCACTCAACACAGAGTTTACACTGGAAGGCCAGAAACGCTCTCAATGCATTTTCGGAGTCAAAAGTGATTATTAGTGCAGATATTCACTCAACACAGAGTTTATACTGGAAGAACAGAAACGCTCTCAAATGCACTTTAGGAGTCCAAAAAAGTGATTCTTACTGCAGATATTCACTCAACAGATAGTTTCCACTGGAAGGCCAGAAACCCTCTCAAATGCATTTTCAGAGTCCAAAAAGTGATTCTTAGTGCAGATATTCACTCACACAGAGTTTCCTGGAGAAGGCCAGAAACTCTCTCAGAAGAATTTTCTGAGTCCAAAACAGTGATCCTCACTGCAGATATTCACTCAACATAGAGTTTCCCGTAAAAGGTCAGAAACGCTCTGAGAAGCACTTTCTGAGTCCAAAACAGTGATTCTTACTGCAGTTATTCACTCAACACAGAGTTTCCACTAGAAGGCTAGAAACGTTCTCAAAAGCACTTTCAGACTCCAAAAAAGTGATTATTAGTGGAGATATTCACTCAACACAGAGTTTCCACTGGAAGGCCAGGAACGCTCTCAAATGCACTTTCAGAGTCCAAAAAAGTGATTATTAGTGCAGATATTCACTCAACACTGAGTTTACACTGGAAGGCCAGGAGCGATCTCAAATGCATTTCGGAGTGCAAAAAAGTGATTCTTAGTGCAGATATTCACTCAACACAGAGTTTCCATTAAAAGGCCGTAAACGCTCTCAGAAGCACTTTCTGACTCCAAAACAATGATTATTAGTGCAGATATTCACTCAACACAGAGTTTCCACTGGAAGGCCAGAAACGTTCTCAAATGCACTTTCAGAGTCCAAATGATTGATTATTAGTGCAGATATTCACTCAACACAGAGTTCATACTGGAAGAACAGAAACGCTCTCAAATGCACTTTAGGAGTCCAAAAAAGTGATTCTTACTGCAGATATTCACTCAACAGATAGTTTCCACTGGAAGGCCAGAAACCCTCTCAAATGCATTTTAAGAGTCCAAAAAAGTGATTCTTAGTGCAGATATTCACTCAACACAGAGTTTCCTGGAGAAGGCCAGAAACTCTCTCAAAAGAATTTTCTGAGTCCAAAACAGGGATCCTCACTGCAGATATTCACTCAACATAGAGTTTCCCGTAAAAGGTCAGAAACGCTCTGAGAAGCACTTTCTGAGTCCAAAACAGTGATTCTTACTGCAGTTATTCACTCAACACAGAGTTTCCACTAGAAGGCTAGAAACGTTCTCAAAAGCACTTTCAGACTCCAAAAAAGTGATTATTAGTGGAGATATTCACTCAACACAGAGTTTCCACTGGAAGGCCAGGAACGCTCTCAAATGCACTTTCAGAGTCCAAAAAAGTGATTATTAGTGCAGATATTCACTCAACACTGAGTTTACACTGGAAAGCCAGTAACGCTTTCAAATGAACTTTCTGAGTACAAAAAAGTGATTCTTACTGCAAATATTCACTCAACACAGAGTTTCCCGTAAAAGGTCAGAAACGCTCTGAGAAGCACTTTCTGAGTCCAAAACAGTGATTCTTACTGCAGTTATTCACTCAACACAGAGTTTCCACTAGAAGGCTAGAAACGTTCTCAAAAGCACTTTCAGACTCCAAAAAGTGATTATTAGTGGAGATATTCACTCAACACAGAGTTTCCACTGGAAGGCCAGGAACGCTCTCAAATGCACTTTCAGAGTCCAAAAAAGTGATTATTAGTGCAGATATTCACTCAACACTGAGTTTACACTGGAAGGCCAGGAACGATCTCAAATGCATTTCGGAGTGCAAAAAAGTGATTCTTAGTGCAGATATTCACTCAACACAGAGTTTCCATTAAAAGGCCGTAAAAACGCTCTCAGAAGCACTTTCTGACTCCAAAACAATGATTATTAGTGCAGATATTCACTCAACACAGAGTTTCCACTGGAAGGCCAGAAACGTTCTCAAATGCACTTTCAGAGTCCAAATGATTGATTATTAGTGCAGATATTCACTCAACACAGAGTTCATACTGGAAGAACAGAAACGCTCTCAAATGCACTTTAGGAGTCCAAAAAGTGATTCTTACTGCAGATATTCACTCAACAGATAGTTTCCACTGGAAGGCCAGAAACCCTCTCAAATGCATTTTAGAGTCCAAAAAGTGATTCTTAGTGCAGATATTCACTCAACACAGAGTTTCCTGGAGAAGGCCAGAAACTCTCTCAAAAGAATTTTCTGAGTCCAAAACAGGGATCCTCACTGCAGATATTCACTCAACATAGAGTTTCCCGTAAAGGTCAGAAACGCTCTGAGAAGCACTTTCTGAGTCCAAAACAGTGATTCTTACTGCAGTTATTCACTCAACACAGAGTTTCCACTAGAAGGCTAGAAACGTTCTCAAAAGCACTTTCAGACTCCAAAAAGTGATTATTAGTGGAGATATTCACTCAACACAGAGTTTCCACTGGAAGGCCAGGAACGCTCTCAAATGCACTTTCAGAGTCCAAAAAGTGATTATTAGTGCAGATATTCACTCAACACTGAGTTTACACTGGAAAGCCAGTAACGCTTTCAAATGAACTTTCTGAGTACAAAAAGTGATTCTTACTGCAAATATTCACTCAACACAGAGTTTCCATTAAAAGGCCGGAAAACGCTCTCAAGCACTTTCAGAGACCAAAAGTGATTCTTCGTGCAGATATTCACTCAACACAGAGTTTCCACTGGAAGGCCAGAAACGCTCTCCAATGCATTTTCGGAGTCCAAAAAAGTGATTGTTAGTGCAGATATTCACTCAACACAGAGTTTCAAGTAAAAGGCCAGAAACGCTCTCAGAAGCACTTTCAGAGTCCAAAAAAGTGATTATTAGTGCAGACATTCACTCAACACAGAGTTTACACTGGAAGGCCAGAAACGCTCTCAAATGCACTTTAGGAGTCCAAAAAAGTGATTCTTACTGCAAATATTCACTCAACACATAGTTTCCACTGGAAGGCCAGAAACGCTCTCAGAAGCACTTTCTGAGTCCAAAAAAGTGATTGTTAGTGCAGATATTCACTCAACACAGAGTTTCCACTGGAAGGCCAGAAACGTTCTCAAATGCACTTTCAGAGTCCAAAAAATTGATTATTAGTGCAGATATTCACTCAACACAGAGTTTATACTGGAAGAACAGAAACGCTCTCAAATGCACTTTAGGAGTCCAAAAAAGTGATTCTTACTGCAGATATTCACTCAACAGATAGTTTCCACTGGAAGGCCAGAAACCCTCTCAAATGCATTTTCAGAGTCCAAAAAAGTGATTCTTAGTGCAGATATTCACTCAACATAGAGTTTCCCGTAAAGGTCAGAAACGCTCTGAGAAGCACTTTCTGAGTCCAAAACAGTGATTCTTACTGCAGTTATTCACTCAACACAGAGTTTCCACTAGAAGGCTAGAAACGTTCTCAAAAGCACTTTCAGACTCCAAAAAAAGTGATTATTAGTGGAGATATTCACTCAACACAGAGTTTCCACTGGAAGGCCAGGAACGCTCTCAAATGCACTTTCAGAGTCCAAAAAAGTGATTATTAGTGCAGATATTCACTCAACACTGAGTTTACACTGGAAGGCCAGGAACGATCTCAAATGCATTTCGGAGTGCAAAAAAGTGATTCTTAGTGCAGATATTCACTCAACACAGAGTTTCCATTAAAAGGCCGGAAACGCTCTCAGAAGCACTTTCTGACTCCAAAACAATGATTATTAGTGCAGATATTCACTCAACACAGAGTTTCCACTGGAAGGCCAGGAACGCTCTCAAATGCACTTTCAGAGTCCAAAAAAGTGATTCTTACTGCAGATATTCAATCAACAGATAGTTTCCACGGGAAGGCCAGAAACCCTCTCAAATGCATTTTCAGAGTCCAAAAAAGTGATTCTTAGTGCAGATATTCACTCAACACAGAGTTTCTGTAGAAGGCCAGAAACTCTCTCAGAAGCATTTTCTAAGTCCAAAACAGTGATCCTCACTGCAGATATTCACTCAACATAGAGTTTCCGTAAAGGTCAGAAACGCTCTCAGAAGCACTTTCTGAGTCCAAAACAGTGATTCTTACTGCAGTTATTCACTCAACACAGAGTTTCCACTAGAAGACTAGAAACGTTCTCAAAAGCACTTTCAGAGTCCAAAAAAATGATTCTTAGTGCAGATATTCACTCAACACAGAGTTTCCACTGGAAGGCCAGAAACGCTCTCAAATGCACTTTAGGAGTCCAAAAAAGTGATTCTTACTTCAGATATTCACTCAACACAGAATTTCCACTGGAAGGCCAGAAACGCTCTCAAATGCATTTTCAGATTCCAAGAAAGTGATTCTTAGTGCAGATATTCACTCAACACAGAGTTTCCAGTAAAAGGCCGGAAACGCTCTCAAATGCATTTTCAGAGTCCAAAAAATCGATTCTTACTGCAAATATTCACTCAACACAGACTTTTCACTGGAAGGCATGAAACGCTCTCAAATGCACTTTCAGAGTCCAAAAAAGTGATTCTTAGTGCAGATATTCACTCAACACAGAGTTTCCACTGGAAGGCCAGAAACTCTCTCAAAGGCACTTTCAGAGTACAAAAAAGTGATTGTTAGTGCAGATATTCACTCAACACAGAGTTTACACTGGAAAGCCAGTAACGCTTTCAAATGACCTTTCTGAGTACAAAAAAGTGATTCTTACTGCAAATATTCACTCAACACTGACTTTTCACTGGAAGGCCAGAAACGCTGTCAGAAGCACTTTCAGAGTCCAAAAAAGTGATTATTAGTGCAGACATTCACTCAACACAGAGTTTACACTGGAAGGCCAGAAACGCTCTCAAATGCACTTTAGGAGTCCAAAAAAGTGATTCTTACTGCAGATATTCACTCAACAGATAGTTTCCACTGGAAGGCCAGAAACGCTCTCAGAAGCACTTTCTGAGTCCAAAAAAGTGATTGTTAGTGCAGATATTCACTCAACACAGAGTTTCCACTGGAAGGCCAGAAACGTTCTCAAATGCACTTTCAGAGTCCAAAAAAGTGATTATTAGTGCAGATATTCACTCAACACAGAGTTTATACTGGAAGAACAGAAACGCTCTCAAATGCACTTTAGAGTCCAAAAAGTGATTCTTACTGCAGATATTCACTCAACACAGAGTTTCCACTGGAAGGCCAGAAACACTCTCAAATGCATTTTCAGAGTCCAAAAAAGTGATTCTTAGTGCAGATATTCACTCAACACAGAGTTTCCTGGAGAAGGCCAGAAACTCTCTCAGAAGAATTTTCTGAGTCCAAAACAGTGATCCTGACTGCAGATATTCACTCAACATAGAGTTTCCCGTAAAAAGTCAGAAACGCTCTGAGAAGCACTTTCTGAGTCCAAAACAGTGATTCTTACTGCAGTTATTCACTCAACACAGAGTTTCCACTAGAAGGCTAGAAACGTTCTCAAAAGCACTTTCAGACTCCAAAAAGTGATTATTAGTGGAGATATTCACTTAACACAGAGTTTCCACTGGAAGGCCAGGAACGCTCTCAAATGCACTTTCAGAGTCCAAAAAAGTGATTATTAGTGCAGATATTCACTCAACACTGAGTTTACACTGGAAGGCCAGGAACGATCTCAAATGCATTTCGGAGTGCAAAAAGTGATTCTTAGTGCAGATATTCACTCAACACAGAGTTTCCATTAAAAGGCCGGAAACGCTCTCAGGCGCCTTTCTGACTCCAAAACAATGATTATTAGTGCAGATATTCACTCAAAACAGAGTTTCCACTGGAAGGCCAGAAACGCTCTCAAATGCACTTTCAGAGTCCAAAAAAGTGATTCTTACTGCAGATATTCAATCAACAGATAGTTTCCACTGGAAGGCCAGAAACCCTCTCAAATGCATTTTCAGAGTCCAAAAAAGTGATTCTTAGTGCAGATATTCACTCAACACAGAGTTTCTGTAGAAGGCCAGAAACTCTCTCAGAAGCACTTTCTGAGTCCAAAACAGTGATTATTAGTGCAGACATTCACTCAACACAGAGTTTACACTGGAAGGCCAGAAACCCTCTCAAATGCATTTTCAGAGTCCAAACAAGTGATTCTTAGTGCAGATATTCACTCAACACAGAGTTTCCTGGAGAAGGCCAGAAACTCTCTCAGAAGAATTTTCTGAGTCCAAAACAGTGATCCTCACTGCAGATATTCACTCAACATAGAGTTTCCCGTAAAAGGTCAGAAACGCTCTGAGAAGCACTTTCTGAGTCCAAAACAGTGATTCTTACTGTAGTTATTCACTCAACACAGACTTTTCACTGGAAGGCCAGAAACGCTCTCAAATGCACTTTCAGGGTCCAAAAAAGTGATTCTTAGTGCAGATATTCACTCAACACAGAGTTTACACTGGAAGGCCAGAAACTCTCTCAAAGGCACTTTCAGAGTACAAAAAAGTGATTGTTAGTGCAGATATTCACTCAACACAGAGTTTACACTGGAAAGCCAGTAACGCTTTCAAATGACCTTTCTGAGTACAAAAAAGTGATTCTTACTGCAAATATACACTCAACACTGACTTTTCACTGGAAGGCCAGAAACGCTCTCAGAAGCACTTTCAGAGACCAATAAAGTGATTCTTCGTGCAGATATTCACTCAACACAGAGTTTCCAGTAACATGCAGAAACGCTCTCAAATGCATTTTCAGAGTCCAAAAATTGATTCTTACTGCAAATATTCACTCAACACAGACGTTTCACTGGAAGGCCAGAAACGCTCAGAAATGAACTTTCGAGTCAAAAGTGATTCTTAGTGCAGATATTCACTCAACACAGGGTTTCCACTGGAAGGCCAGAAACGCTCTCAAATGCACTTTCAGAGTCCAAAAAAGTGATTGTTAGTGCAGATATTCACTCAACACAGAGTTTCCACTGGAAGGCCAGAAACTCTCTCAAATGCACTTTCAGAGTCCAAAAAAGTGATTATTAGTGCAGATATTCACTCAACACAGAGTTTACACTGGAAGGCCAGAAACGCTCTCCAATGCATTTTCGGAGTCCAAAAAAGTGATTGTTAGTGCAGATATTCACTCAACACAGAGATTCAAGTAAAAGGCCAGAAACGCTCTCAGAAGCACTTTCTGAGTGCAAAAAAGTTATTCTTAGTGCAGATATTCACTCAACACAGAGTTTCCAGGAAAAGGCCAGAAAGGCTCAGAAATGAACTTTCTGAGTCCAAAAAAGTGATTCTTAGTGCAGATATTCACTCAACACAGGGTTTCCACTGGAAGGCCAGAAACGCTCTCAAATGCACTTTCGGAGTCCAAAGAAGTGATTCTTAGTACAAATATTCACTCAACAGAGAGTTTCCACTAACAGGCTAGAAACGCTCTCAAATTCATTTTCAGAGTCCAAAAAATTGATTCTTAGTGGAAATATTCACTCAACACAAACTTTTCACTGGAAGGCCAGAAACGCTCTCAAATGCACTTTCTGAGTCAAAAAATTGATTCTTACTGCAAATATTCACTTAACACAGACTTTTCACTGAAAGGCCAGAAACGCTCTCAGAAGCACTTTCAGAGTCCAAAAAAGTGATTGTTAGTGCAGATATTCACTCAACACAGAGTTTCCACTGTAAAGCCAGAAACGCTCTCAAATGCACTTTCAGAGTCCAAAAAAATGGTTGTTTGTGCAGATATTCACTCAACATAGAGTTTACACTGGAAGGCCAGTAACGCTCAGAAATGAACTTTCGGAGTTCAAAAAGTGATTCTTAGTGCAGATATTCACTGAACACAGAGTTTCAGGAAAGGGCCAGAACCGCTCTCCAATGCATTTCAGAGTCCAAATACTTGATTCTTTCTGCAAATATTCTCTCAACACAGACTTTTCACTGGAAGGCCAGAAACGCTCTCAAATGCACTTTCTGAGTGCAAAAAGTGATTCTTAGTGCAGATATTCACTCAACATAGAGTTTCCACAAGAAGGCAAAAACGCTCTCAAATACACTTTCTGAGTACAAAAAGTGTTTCTCACTGCAGATATTCACTCAACACAGATTTACACTATGGCCAAAAACGCTGAAATGCTCTTTCAGAGTCCAAAAATGATTCTTAGTGCAGATATCACTCAACACAGAGTTTACACTGGAAGGCCAGAAACGCTCTCAAATGCACTTTCTGAGTCCAAAAAGTGATTATTAGTGCAGATATTCACTCAACAGAGAGTTTCCACAAGAAGGCAAAAACGCTCTCAAATGCACTTTCAGAGTCCCAAACGTGATTCTCAGCGCATTTATTCAGTCAACACAGAGTTTACTGTAGATGGCCAGAAACGCTCTCAAATGCACTTTCAGAGTAAAAAAGTGATTGTTAGTGCAGATATTCACTCAACACAGAGTTTACACTGGAAAGCCAGTAACGCTTTCAAATGAACTTTCTGAGTACAAAAAGTGATTCTTAGTGCAGATATTCACTCAACACAGAGTTTCCACTGGAAGGCCAGAAAGCGTGCTCAAAAAGCACTTTCAGAGTCCAAAAGGGATTCTTAGTGCAGATATTCACTCAACACAGAGTTTCCACTGGAAGGCCAGAAACGCTCTCAAATGCACTTTAGGGAGTCCAAAAAGTGATTCTTACTGCAGATATTCACTCAACACAGAGTTTCCACTGGAAGGACAGAAACGCTCTCAAATGCACTTTAGGAGTCCAAAAAGTGATTCTTACTGCAGATATTCACTCAACACAGACTTTTCACTGGATGGCCAGAAACTCTCTCAAATGCAATTTTAGAGTCCAAAAATTGATTCTTAGTGCAGATATTCAGTCAACATAGAGTTTCCAGTAATACGCCAGAAAGCGCTCTCAAATGCACTTTCAGAGTAAAAAAGTGATTGTTAGTGCAGATATTCACTCAACACAGAGTTTACACTGGAAAGCCAGTAACGCTTTCAAATGAACTTTCTGAGTACAAAAAGTGATTCTTAGTGCAGATATTCACTCAACACAGAGTTTCCACTGGAAGGCCAGAAACGCTCTCAGAAGCACTTTCTGAGTCCAAAACAGTGATTCTTAGTGCAGATATTCACTCAACACAGAGTTTCCATTTAAGGCCAGAACGCTCTCAGAAGCCGTTTGAGTCCAAACAGTGATTCTTACTGCAGTTATTCACTCAACACAAAGTTTCCACTGGAAGGCCAGAAACGTTCTCAAATGCACTTACAGAGTCCAAAAAAGTGATTCTTAGTGCAGATATTCACTCAACACAGAGTTTCCACTGGAAGGCCAGAAACGTTCTCAAATGCACTTTCAGAGTCCAAAAAAGTTATTATTAGTGCAGATATTCACTCAACACAGAGTTTACACTGGAACACCAGAAACGCTCTCAAATGCACTTTAGGAGTCCAAAAAAGTGATTCTTACTACAGATATTCACTCAACAGATAGTTTCCACTGGAAGTCCAGAAACGCTCTCAAATGCACTTTCAGAATCCAAAAAAAGTGATTCTTAGTGCAGATATTCACTCAACACAGAGTTTCCTGGAAAAGGCCAGAAACTCTCTCAGAAGCATTTTCTGAGTCCAAAACAGTGATCCTTACTGCAGATATTCACTCACCATAGAGTTTCCTGTAAAAGGCCAGAAACGCTCTCAAATGCACTTTCAGAGTCCAAAACAGTGATTGTTAGTGCAGATATTCACTCAACACAGAGTTTCCAGTAAAAGGCCTGAAACGCTCTCAGAAGCACTTTCTGAATCCAAGAAAGTGATTCTTAGTGCAGATATTCACTCAACACAGAGTTTGCACTGGAACGCCAGAAATGCTCTCAAATACCCTTTCTGAGTCCAAAAAAGTGATTCTTAGTGCAGATATTCACTCAACACAGAGTTTCCAGGAAACGGCCAGAAACGCTCACAAATGCATTTTCAGAGTCCAAATAATTGATTCTTACTGCAAATATTCTCTCAACACAGAGTTTTCACTGGATGGCCAGAAACGCTCTCAAATGCAATTTTAGAGTCCAAAAAATTGATTCTTAGTGCAGATATTCACTCAACATAGAGTTTCCAGTAATAGGCCAGAAACGCTCTCAAATGCAGTTTCAGAGTAAAAAAAGTGATTGTTAGTACAGATATTCACTTAACACAGAGTTTACACTGGAAAGCCAGTAACGCTTTCAAATGCACTTTCTGAGTACAAAAGTGATTCTTAGTGCAGATATTCACTCAACACAGAGTTTCCAGTAAAAGGCCAGAAACGCTCTCAAATGCATTTTCAGAGTCCAAAAAATTGATTCTTATGCAAATACTCACTCAACACAGACGTTTCACTGGAAGGCCAGAAACGCTCTCAAATGCACTTTCTGAGTCCAAAAAAGTGATTCTTAGTGCAGATATTCACTCAACAAAGAGTTTCCATTAAATGGCCAGAAACGCTCTCAAATGCATTTTCAGAGTCCAAAAAATTGATTCTTACTACAAATATTCACTCAACACAGACTTATCAATGGAAGGCCAGAAACGCTCTCAAATGCACTTTCTAAGTCCAAAAAAGTGATTGTTAGTGCCGATATTCACTCAACACAGAGTTTCCAGTAAAAGGCCAGAATCGCTCTCAAATTCATTTCAGAGTCAAAAATTGATTCTTACTGCAAATATTCACTCAACACAGACTTTTCACTGGATGGCCAGATACTCTCTCAAATGCAATTTTAGAGTCCAAAAATTGATTCTTAGTGCAGATATTCACTCAACACAGAGTTTCCACTGGAAGGCCAGAAACGCTCTCAGAAGCACTTTCAGAGTGCCAAAAATGGTTGTTTGTGCAGATATTCACTCAACATAGAGTTTACACTGGAAGGCCAGTAACGCTCAGAAATGAACTTTCTGAGTCCAAAAAGTGATTCTTAGTGCAGATATTCACTCAACACAGAGTTTCCAGTAAAAGGCCAGAAACGCTCTCAAATGCATTTCAGAGTCCAAAAATTGATTCTTACTGCAAATATTCACTCAACACAGACGTTTAACTGGAAGGCCAGAAACGCTCTCAAATGCACTTTCTGAGTCCAAAAAGTGATTCTTAGTCCAGATATCACTCAACACAGAGTTTCCACTGGAAGGCCAGAAACGCTCTCAAATGCACTTTCTGGTCCAAAACAGTGATTCTTAGTGCAGATATTCACTCAACACAGAGTTTCCTGGAGAGGCCAGAAACTCTCTCAGAAGCATTTTCTGAGTCCAAAACAGTGATCCTTACTGCAGATATTCACTTGACATAGAGTTTCAGTAAAAGGCCAGAAACGCTCTCAAATGCACTTTCAGAGTCCAAAAATTGATTCTTACTGCAAATATTCACTCAACACAGACTTTTCACTGGAAGGCCAGAAACGCTCTCAGAAGCACTTTCTGAGTCCAAAAAAGTGATTGTTAGTGCAGATATTCACTCAACACAGAGTTTCCACTGGAATTCCAGAAACGCTCTCAAATACACTTTCTGATTCCAAAAAAATGGTTGTTTGTGCAGATATTCCCTCAACATAGAGTTTACACTGGTAGGCCAGTAACGCTCAGAAATGAACTTTCGGTTTCCAAAAAAGTGATTCTTAGTGGAGATATTCACTCAACACAGGGTTTCCACTGGAAGGGCAGAAACGCTCTCAAATGCACTTTCAGAGTCCAAAAAAGTGATTCTTAGTGCAGATATTCACTAAATAGAGAGTTTCCACTAAAAGGCTAGAAATGCTCTCAAATTCATTTTCAGAGCCCAAAAAATTGATTCTTACTGCAGATATTCACTCAACACAGACTTTTCACTGGAAGGCCAGAAACGCTCTCAAATGCACATTCTGAGTCCAAAAAATTGATTCTTAGTGCAAATATTCACTCAACACAGACTTTTCACTGGAAGGCCAGAAACGCTCTCAGAAGCACTTTCAGAGTCCAAAAAAGTGATTCTTAGTCCAGATATTCACTCAACACAGAGTTTCCAGGAAATGGCCAGAAACGCTCTCAAATGCACTTTCTGAGTCCAAAAAAGTGATTATTAGTGCAGATATTCACTCAACATAGAGTTTACACTGGAAGGCCAGTAACGCTCAGAAATGAACTTTCGGTTTCCAAAAAAGTGATTCTTAGTGGAGATATTCACTCAACACAGGGTTTCCACTGGAAGGGCAGAAACGCTCTCAAATGCACTTTCAGAGTCCAAAAAAGTGATTCTTAGTGAAGATATTCACTAAATAGAGAGTTTCCACTAAAAGGCTAGAAATGCTCTCAAATTCATTTTCAGAGCCCAAAAATTGATTCTTACTGCAGATATTCACTCAACACAGACTTTTCACTGGAAGGCCAGAAACGCTCTCAAATGCACATTCTGAGTCCAAAAATTGATTCTTAGTGCAAATATTCACTCAACACAGACTTTTCACTGGAAGGCCAGAAACGCTCTCAGAAGCACTTTCAGAGTCCAAAAAAGTGATTCTTAGTCCAGATATTCACTCAACACAGAGTTTCCACTGGAAGGCCAGAAACGCTCTCAAATGCACTTTCTGAGTCCAAAAAGTGATTATTAGTGCAGATATTCACTCAACACAGAGTTTACACTGTAAGGCCAGAAACGCTCTCAAATGCACTTCAGGAGTCCAAAAAGTGATTATTAGTGCAGATATTCACTCAACACAGAGTTCACACTGGAAGGCCAGAAACGCTCTCCAATGCATTTTAGGAGTCCAAAAGTGATTGTTAGTGCAGATATTCACTCAACACAGAGTTTCAAGTAAAGGCCAGAAACGCTCTCAGAAGCACTTTCTGAGTCCAAAACAGTGATTCTTAGTGCAGATATTCACTCAACACAGAGTTTCCTGGAGAAGGCCAGAAACTCTTTCAGAAGCATTTTCTGAGTCCAAAACAGTGATCCTTTCTGCAGATATTCACTTGACATAGAGTTTCCAGTAAAAGGCCAGAAACGCTCTCAAATGCACTTTCAGAGTCCAAAAATTGATTCTTACTGCAAATATTCACTCAACACAGACTTTTCACTGGAAGGCCAGAAACGCTCTCAGAAGCACTTTCTGAGTCCAAAAAAGTGATTGTTTGTGCAGATATTCACTCAACACAGAGTTTCCACTGGAAGGCCAGAAACGCTCTCAAATGCACTTTAGAGTCCAAAAAGTGATTCTTACTGCAGATATTCACTCAACACAGAGTTTCCACTGGAAGGACAGAAACGCTCTCAAATGCACTTTAGGAGTCCAAAAAAGTGATTCTTACTGCAGATATTCACTCAACACAGACTTTTCACTGGATGGCCAGAAACTCTCTCAAATGCAATTTTAGAGTCCAAAAAATTGATTCTTAGTGCAGATATTCAGTCAACATAGAGTTTCCAGTAATACGCCAGAAACGCTCTCAAATGCACTTTCAGAGTAAAAAAAAGTGATTGTTAGTGCAGATATTCACTCAACACAGAGTTTACACTGGAAAGCCAGTAACGCTTTCAAATGAACTTTCTGAGTACAAAAAAGTGATTCTTAGTGCAGATATTCACTCAACACAGAGTTTCCACTGGAAGGCCAGAAACGCTCTCAGAAGCACTTTCTGAGTCCAAAACAGTGATTCTTAGTGCAGATATTCACTCAACACAGAGTTTCCATTTAAAGGCCAGAAACGCTCTCAGAAGCCGTTTCTGAGTCCAAAACAGTGATTCTTACTGCAGTTATTCACTCAACACAAAGTTTCCACTGGAAGGCCAGAAACGTTCTCAAATGCACTTACAGAGTCCAAAAAAGTGATTCTTAGTGCAGATATTCACTCAACACAGAGTTTCCACTGGAAGGCCAGAAACGTTCTCAAATGCACTTTCAGAGTCCAAAAAGTTATTATTAGTGCAGATATTCACTCAACACAGAGTTTACACTGGAACACCAGAAACGCTCTCAAATGCACTTTTAGGAGTCCAAAAAGTGATTCTTACTACAGATATTCACTCAACAGATAGTTTCCACTGGAAGTCCAGAACGCTCTCAAATGCACTTTCAGAATCCAAAAAAAGTGATTCTTAGTGCAGATATTCACTCAACACAGAGTTTCCTGGAAAAGGCCAGAAACTCTCTCAGAAGCATTTTCTGAGTCCAAAACAGTGATCCTTACTGCAGATATTCACTCACCATAGAGTTTCCTGTAAAAGGCCAGAAACGCTCTCAAATGCACTTTCAGAGTCCAAAACAGTGATTGTTAGTGCAGATATTCACTCAACACAGAGTTTCCAGTAAAAGGCCTGAAACGCTCTCAGAAGCACTTTCTGAATCCAAGAAAGTGATTCTTAGTGCAGATATTCACTCAACACAGAGTTTGCACTGGAACGCCAGAAATGCTCTCAAATACCCTTTCTGAGTCCAAAAAAGTGATTCTTAGTGCAGATATTCACTCAACACAGAGTTTCAGGAAACGGCCAGAAACATCACAAATGCATTTTCAGAGTCCAAATAATTGATTCTTACTGCAAATATTCTCTCAACACAGAGTTTTCACTGGATGGCCAGAAAACGCTCTCAAATGCAATTTTAGAGTCCAAAAAATTGATTCTTAGTGCAGATATTCACTCAACATAGAGTTTCCAGTAATAGGCCAGAAACGCTCTCAAATGCAGTTTCAGAGTAAAAAAAGTGATTGTTAGTACAGATATTCACTTAACACAGAGTTTACACTGGAAAGCCAGTAACGCTTTCAAATGCACTTTCTGAGTACAAAAAGTGATTCTTAGTGCAGATATTCACTCAACACAGAGTTTCCAGTAAAAGGCCAGAAACGCTCTCAAATGCATTTTCAGAGTCCAAAAAATTGATTCTTATGCAAATACTCACTCAACACAGACGTTTCACTGGAAGGCCAGAAACGCTCTCAAATGCACTTTCTGAGTCCAAAAAAGTGATTGTTAGTGCCGATATTCACTCAACACAGAGTTTCCAGTAAAAGGCCAGAATCGCTCTCAAATTCATTTTCAGAGTCCAAAAAATTGATTCTTACTGCAAATATTCACTCAACACAGACTTTTCACTGGATGGCCAGATACTCTCTCAAATGCAATTTTAGAGTCCAAAAAATTGATTCTTAGTGCAGATATTCACTCAACACAGAGTTTCCACTGGAAGGCCAGAAACGCTCTCAGAAGCACTTTCAGAGTGCCAAAAAATGGTTGTTTGTGCAGATATTCACTCAACATAGAGTTTACACTGGAAGGCCAGTAACGCTCAGAAATGAACTTTCTGAGTCCAAAAAAGTGATTCTTAGTGCAGATATTCACTCAACACAGAGTTTCCAGTAAAAGGCCAGAAACGCTCTCAAATGCATTTTCAGAGTCCAAAAAATTGATTCTTACTGCAAATATTCACTCAACACAGACGTTTAACTGGAAGGCCAGAAACGCTCTCAAATGCACTTTCTGAGTCCAAAAAAGTGATTCTTAGTCCAGATATCACTCAACACAGAGTTTCCACTGGAAGGCCAGAAACGCTCTCAAATGCACTTTCTGAGTCCAAAACAGTGATTCTTAGTGCAGATATTCACTCAACACAGAGTTTCCTGGAGAAGGCCAGAAACTCTCTCAGAAGCATTTTCTGAGTCCAAAACAGTGATCCTTACTGCAGATATTCACTTGACATAGAGTTTCCAGTAAAAGGCCAGAAACGCTCTCAAATGCACTTTCAGAGTCCAAAAAATTGATTCTTACTGCAAATATTCACTCAACACAGACTTTTCACTGGAAGGCCAGAAACGCTCTCAGAAGCACTTTCTGAGTCCAAAAAAGTGATTGTTAGTGCAGATATTCACTCAACACAGAGTTTCCACTGGAATTCCAGAAACGCTCTCAAATACACTTTCTGATTCCAAAAAAATGGTTGTTTGTGCAGATATTCCCTCAACATAGAGTTTACACTGGTAGGCCAGTAACGCTCAGAAATGAACTTTCGGTTTCCAAAAAAGTGATTCTTAGTGGAGATATTCACTCAACACAGGGTTTCCACTGGAAGGGCAGAAACGCTCTCAAATGCACTTTCAGAGTCCAAAAAAGTGATTCTTAGTGCAGATATTCACTAAATAGAGAGTTTCCACTAAAAGGCTAGAAATGCTCTCAAATTCATTTTCAGAGCCCAAAAAATTGATTCTTACTGCAGATATTCACTCAACACAGACTTTTCACTGGAAGGCCAGAAACGCTCTCAAATGCACATTCTGAGTCAAAAATTGATTCTTAGTGCAAATATTCACTCAACACAGACTTTTCACTGGAAGGCCAGAAACGCTCTCAGAAGCACTTTCAGAGTCCAAAAAGTGATTCTTAGTCCAGATATTCACTCAACACAGAGTTTCCAGGAAATGGCCAGAAACGCTCTCAAATGCACTTTCTGAGTCCAAAAGTGATTATTAGTGCAGATATTCACTCAACATAGAGTTTACACTGGAAGGCCAGTAACGCTCAGAAATGAACTTTCGGTTTCCAAAAAGTGATTCTTAGTGGAGATATTCACTCAACACAGGTTTTCCACTGGAAGGGCAGAAACGCTCTCAAATGCACTTTCAGAGTCCAAAAGTGATTCTTAGTGAAGATATTCACTAAATAGAGAGTTTCCACTAAAAGGCTAGAAATGCTCTCAAATTCATTTTCAGAGCCCAAAAAATTGATTCTTACTGCAGATATTCACTCAACACAGACTTTTCACTGGAAGGCCAGAAACGCTCTCAAATGCACATTCTGAGTCCAAAAAATTGATTCTTAGTGCAAATATTCACTCAACACAGACTTTTCACTGGAAGGCCAGAAACGCTCTCAGAAGCACTTTCAGAGTCCAAAAAAGTGATTCTTAGTCCAGATATTCACTCAACACAGAGTTTCCACTGGAAGGCCAGAAACGCTCTCAAATGCACTTTCTGAGTCCAAAAAAGTGATTATTAGTGCAGATATTCACTCAACACAGAGTTTACACTGTAAGGCCAGAAACGCTCTCAAATGCACTTCAGGAGTCCAAAAAAGTGATTATTAGTGCAGATATTCACTCAACACAGAGTTCACACTGGAAGGCCAGAAACGCTCTCCAATGCATTTTAGGAGTCCAAAAAAGTGATTGTTAGTGCAGATATTCACTCAACACAGAGTTTCAAGTAAAAGGCCAGAAACGCTCTCAGAAGCACTTTCTGAGTCCAAAACAGTGATTCTTAGTGCAGATATTCACTCAACACAGAGTTTCCTGGAGAAGGCCAGAAACTCTTTCAGAAGCATTTTCTGAGTCCAAAACAGTGATCCTTTCTGCAGATATTCACTTGACATAGAGTTTCCAGTAAAAGGCCAGAAACGCTCTCAAATGCACTTTCAGAGTCCAAAAATTGATTCTTACTGCAAATATTCACTCAACACAGACTTTTCACTGGAAGGCCAGAAACGCTCTCAGAAGCACTTTCTGAGTCCAAAAAAGTGATTGTTTGTGCAGATATTCACTCAACACAGAGTTTCCATGGGAATTCCAGAAACGCTCTCAAATGCACTTTCAGAGTCCAAAAAATTGATTCTTACTGCAAATATTCACTCAACACAGACTTTTCACTGGAAGGCCAGAAACGCTCTCAGAAGCACTTTCTGAGTCCAAAACAGTGATCCTTTCTGCAGATATTCACTCAACACAGAGTTTCCACTAGAAGGCTAGAAACGTTCTCAAAAGCACTTTCAGAGTCCAAAAAAATGATTCTTAGTGCAGATATTCACTCAACACAGAGTTTCCACTGGAAGGCCAGAAACGCTCTCAAAGGCACTTCAGGAGTCCAAAAAAGTGATTCTTACTGCAGATATTCACTCAACACAGAGTTTCCACTGGAAGGCCAGAAACGCTCTCAAATGCATTTCTAGAGTCCAAAAAAGTGATTCTTAGTGCAGATATTCACTCAACACAGGGTTTCCACTGGAAGGCCAGAAAACGCTCTCAAATGCACTTTCAGAGTCCAAAAAAGTGATTCTTAGTGCAGATATTCACTCAACACAGAGTTTCCTGGAGAAGGCCAGAAACTCTCTCAGAAGCATTTTCTGAGTCCAAAACAGTCATCCTTACTGCAGATATTCACTCAACATAGAGTTTCCAGTAAAAGGCCAGAAACGATCTCAGAAGCACTTTCAGAGTCCAAAAAATTGATTCTTACTGCAAATATTCACTCAACACAGAGTTTCCACTGGAATTCCAGAAACGCTCTTCAATGCACTTTCTGAGTCCAAAAAATGGTTGTTTGTGCAGATATTCACTCAACATAGAGTTTACACTGGAAGGCCAGTAACGCTCAGAAATGAACTTTCGGTTTCCAAAAAGTGATTCTTAGTGCAGATATTCACTCAACACAGGGTTTCCACTGGAAGGGCAGAAACGCTCTCAAATGCACTTTCAGAGTCCAAAAAGTGATTCTTAGTGCAGATATTCACTCAACAGAGAGTTTCCACTAAAAGGCTAAAACGCTCTCAAATTCATTTTCAGAGTCCAAAAATTGATTCTTACTGCAAATATTCACTCAACACAGACTTTTCACTGGAAGGCCAGAAACGCTCTCAAATGCACATTCTGAGTCCAAAAAATTGATTCTTAGTGCAAATATTCACTCAACACAGACTTTTCACTGGATAGCCAGAAACGCTCTCAGAAGCACTTTCAGAGTCCAAAAAGTGATTGTTAGTGCAGATATTCACTCAACACAGAGTTTCCACTGGAAGGCCAGAAACGCTCTCAAATGCACTTTCAGAGTCCAGAAAAGTGATTGTTAGTGCAAATATTCACTCAACACAGAGTTTCCAGTAAAAGGCCAGAAACGCTCTCAAATGCATTTTCAGAGTCCAAAAAATTGATTCTTACTGCAAATATTCACTCAACACAGACGTTTAACTGGAAGGCCAGAAACGCTCTCAAATGCACTTTCTGAGTCCAAAAAAGTGATTCTTAGTCCAGATATCACTCAACACAGAGTTTCCACTGGAAGGCCAGAAACGCTCTCAAATGCACTTTCAGAGTCCAAAAAAGTGATTATTAGTGCAGATATTCACTCAACACAGAGTTCACACTGGAAGGCCAGAAACGCTCTCCAATGCATTTTAGGACTCCAAAAAAGTGATTGTTAGTGCAGATATTCACTCAACACAGAGTTTCAAGTAAAAGGCCAGAAACGCTCTCAAATACACTTTCTGATTCCAAAAAAATGGTTGTTTGTGCAGATATTCCCTCAACATAGAGTTTACACTGGTAGGCCAGTAACGCTCAGAAATGAACTTTCGGTTTCCAAAAAAGTGATTCTTAGTGGAGATATTCACTCAACACAGGGTTTCCACTGGAAGGGCAGAAACGCTCTCAAATGCACTTTCAGAGTCCAAAAAGTGATTCTTAGTGCAGATATTCACTAAATAGAGAGTTTCCACTAAAAGGCTAGAAATGCTCTCAAATTCATTTTCAGAGCCCAAAAATTGATTCTTACTGCAGATATTCACTCAACACAGACTTTTCACTGGAAGGCCAGAAACGCTCTCAAATGCACATTCTGAGTCCAAAAATTGATTCTTAGTGCAAATATTCACTCAACACAGACTTTTCACTGGAAGGCCAGAAACGCTCTCAGAAGCACTTTCAGAGTCCAAAAAGTGATTCTTAGTCCAGATATTCACTCAACACAGAGTTTCCACTGGAAGGCCAGAAACGCTCTCAAATGCACTTTCTGAGTCCAAAAGTGATTATTAGTGCAGATATTCACTCAACACAGAGTTTACACTGTAAGGCCAGAAACGCTCTCAAATGCACTTCAGGAGTCCAAAAAAGTGATTATTAGTGCAGATATTCACTCAACACAGAGTTCACACTGGAAGGCCAGAAACGCTCTCCAATGCATTTTAGGAGTCCAAAAAGTGATTGTTAGTGCAGATATTCACTCAACACAGAGTTTCAAGTAAAAGGCCAGAAACGCTCTCAGAAGCACTTTCTGAGTCCAAAACAGTGATTCTTAGTGCAGATATTCACTCAACACAGAGTTTCCTGGAGAAGGCCAGAAACTCTTTCAGAAGCATTTTCTGAGTCCAAAAAAGTCATCCTTTCTGCAGATATTCACTTGACATAGAGTTTCCAGTAAAAGGCCAGAAACGCTCTCAAATGCACTTTCAGAGTCCAAAAAATTGATTCTTACTGCAAATATTCACTCAACACAGACTTTTCACTGGAAGGCCAGAAACGCTCTCAGAAGCACTTTCTGAGTCCAAAAAGTGATTGTTTGTGCAGATATTCACTCAACACAGAGTTTCCACTGGAATTCCAGAAACGCTCTCAAATACACTTTCTGAGTCCAAAAAAGTGATTGTTTGTGCAGATATTCACTCAACACAGAGTTTCCACTGGAATTCCAGAAACGCTCTCAAATACACTTTCTGATTCCAAAAAATGGTTGTTTGTGCAGATATTCACTCAACATAGAGTTTACACTGGAAGGCCAGTAACGCTCAGAAATGAACTTTCGGTTTCCAAAAAGTGATTCTTAGTGGAGATATTCACTCAACACAGGGTTTCCACTGGAAGGGCAGAAACGCTCTCAAATGCACTTTCAGAGTCCAAAAAGTGATTCTTAGTGCAGATATTCACTAAATAGAGAGTTTCCACTAAAAGGCTAGAAATGCTCTCAAATTCATTTTTCAGAGCCCAAAAATTGATTCTTACTGCAGATATTCACTCAACACAGACTTTTCACTGGAAGGCCAGAAAACGCTCTCAGAAGCACTTTCAGAGTCCAAAAAGTGATTCTTAGTCCAGATATTCACTCAACACAGAGTTTCCACTGGAAGGCCAGAAACGTTCTCAAAGGCACTTTCAGAGTCCAAAAAGTGATTATTAGTGCAGATATTCACTCAACACAGAGTTTACACTGTAAGGCCAGAAACGCTCTCAAATGCACTTCAGGAGTTCAAAAAAGTGATTCTTACTGCCGATATTCACTCAACACTGAGTTTCCACTGGAAGGCCAGAAACGCTCTCAAATGCATTTCCAGATCCAAAAAAGTGATTCTTAATGCAGATATTCACTCAACACAGACTTTTCACTGGAAAGCCAGAAACGCTCTCAGAAGCACTTTCAGAGTCCAAAAAAGTGATTCTTAGTGCAGATATTCACTCAACACAGAGTTTCCACTGGAAGGCCAGAAACGCTCTCAAATGCACTTTCAGAGTCCAGAAAAGTGATTGTTAGTGCAAATATTCACTCAACACAGAGTTTCCAGTAAAAGGCCAGAAACGCTCTCAAATGCATTTTCAGAGTCCAAAAAATTGATTCTTACTGCAAATATTCACTCAACACAGACGTTTAACTGGAAGGCCAGAAACGCTCTCAAATGCACTTTCTGAGTCCAAAAAAGTGATTCTTAGTCCAGATATCACTCAACACAGAGTTTCCACTGGAAGGCCAGAAACGCTCTCAAATGCACTTTCAGAGTCCAAAAAGTGATTATTAGTGCAGATATTCACTCAACACAGAGTTCACACTGGAAGGCCAGAAACGCTCTCAATGCATTTTAGGACTCCAAAAAGTGATTGTTAGTGCAGATATTCACTCAACACAGAGTTTCAAGTAAAAGGCCAGAAACGCTCTCAGAAGCACTTTCTGAGTCCAAAACAGTGATTCTTAGTGCAGATATTCACTCAACACAGAGTTTCCTGGAGAAGGCCAGAAACTCTTTCAGAAGCATTTTCTGAGTCCAAAACAGTGATCCTTACTGCAGATATTCACTTGACATAGAGTTTCCAGTAAAAGGCCAGAAACGCTCTCAAATGCACTTTCAGAGTCCAAAAATTGATTCTTACTGCAAATATTCACTCAACACAGACTTTTCACTGGAAGGCCAGAAACGCTCTCAGAAGCACTTTCTGAGTCCAAAAAAGTGATTGTTAGTGCAGATATTCACTCAACACAGAGTTTCCACTGGAATTCCAGAAACGCTCTCAAATACACTTTCTGATTCCAAAAAAATGGTTGTTTGTGCAGATATTCCCTCAACATAGAGTTTACACTGGTAGGCCAGTAACGCTCAGAAATGAACTTTCGGTTTCCAAAAAAGTGATTCTTAGTGGAGATATTCACTCAACACAGGGTTTCCACTGGAAGGGCAGAAACGCTCTCAAATGCACTTTCAGAGTCCAAAAAAGTGATTGTTAGTGCAGATATTCACTCAACACAGAGTTTCCACTGGAATTCCAGAAACGCTCTCAAATGCACTTTCAGAGTCCAAAAAAATGGTTGTTTGTGCAGATATTCCCTCAACATAGAGTTTACACTGGTAGGCCAGTAACGCTCAGAAATGAACTTTCGGTTTCCAAAAAAGTGATTCTTAGTGGAGATATTCACTCAACACAGGGTTTCCACTGGAAGGGCAGAAACGCTCTCAAATGCACTTTCAGAGTCCAAAAAAGTGATTCTTAGTGCAGATATTCACTAAATAGAGAGTTTCCACTAAAAGGCTAGAAATGCTCTCAAATTCATTTTCAGAGCCCAAAAATTGATTCTTACTGCAGATATTCACTCAACACAGACTTTTCACTGGAAGGCCAGAAACGCTCTCAAATGCACATTCTGAGTCCAAAAATTGATTCTTAGTGCAAATATTCACTCAACACAGACTTTTCACTGGAAGGCCAGAAACGCTCTCAGAAGCACTTTCAGAGTCCAAAAAGTGATTCTTAGTCCAGATATTCACTCAACACAGAGTTTCCACTGGAAGGCCAGAAACGCTCTCAAATGCACTTTCTGAGTCCAAAAAGTGATTATTAGTGCAGATATTCACTCAACACAGCACTGAAGGCCAGAAACGCTAAATTCACAAAAAGTGATTATTAGTGCAGATATTCACTCAACACAGAGTTCACACTGGAAGGCCAGAAACGCTCTCAATGCATTTTAGAGTCCAAAAAGTGATTGTTAGTGCAGATATTCACTCAACACAGAGTTTCAAGTAAAAAGGCCAGAAACGCTCTCAGAAGCACTTTCTGAGTCCAAAACAGTGATTCTTAGTGCAGATATTCACTCAACACAGAGTTTCCTGGAGAAGGCCAGAAACTCTTTCAGAAGCATTTTCTGAGTCCAAAAAGTCATCCTTTCTGCAGATATTCACTTGACATAGAGTTTCCAGTAAAAGGCCAGAAACGCTCTCAAATGCACTTTCAGAGTCCAAAAATTGATTCTTAGTGCAAATATTCACTCAACACAGACTTTTCACTGGAAGGCCAGAAACGCTCTCAGAAGCACTTTCTGAGTCCAAAAAGTGATTGTTTGTGCAGATATTCACTCAACACAGAGTTTCCACTGGAATTCCAGAAACGCTCTCAAATACACTTTCTGATTCCAAAAATGGTTGTTTGTGCAGATATTCACTCAACATAGAGTTTACACTGGAAGGCCAGTAACGCTCAGAAATGAACTTTCGGTTTCCAAAAAGTGATTCTTAGTGGAGATATTCACTCAACACAGGGTTTCCACTGGAAGGGCAGAAACGCTCTCAAATGCACTTTCAGAGTCCAAAAAGTGATTCTTAGTGCAGATATTCACTAAATAGAGAGTTTCCACTAAAAGGCTAGAAATGCTCTCAAATTCATTTTCAGAGCCCAAAAATTGATTCTTACTGCAGATATTCACTCAACACAGACTTTTCACTGGAAGGCCAGAAACGCTCTCAGAAGCACTTTCAGAGTCCAAAAAGTGATTCTTAGTCCAGATATTCACTCAACACAGAGTTTCCACTGGAAGGCCAGAAACGTTCTCAAAGGCACTTTCAGAGTCCAAAAAGTGATTATTAGTGCAGATATTCACTCAACACAGAGTTTACACTGTAAGGCCAGAAACGCTCTCAAATGCACTTCAGGAGTCCAAAAAAGTGATTCTTACTGCCGATATTCACTCAACACTGAGTTTCCACTGGAAGGCCAGAAACGCTCTCAAATGCATTTCCAGATCCAAAAAAGTGATTCTTAATGCAGATATTCACTCAACACAGACTTTTCACTGGAAGGCCAGAAACGCTGTCAAATGCATTTTCTGAGTCCAAAAAAGTGATTCTTAGTGCAGATATTCACTCAACACAGAGTTTCCAGGAAAGGGCCAGAAACGCTCTCAAATGCATTTTCAGAGTCCAAATAATTGATTCTTACTGTAAATATTCTCTCAACACAGACTTTTCACTGGATGGCCAGAAACGCTCTCGAATGCAATTTTAGAGTCCAAAAAATTGATTCTTAGTGCAGATATTCACTCAACATAGAGTGTCCAGTAATAGGCCAGAAACGCTCGCAAATTCACTTTCAGAGTAAAACAAAGTGATTCTTAGTGCAGATATTCACACAACACAGAGTTTACACTGGAAAGCCAGTAACGCTTTCAAATGAACTTTCTGAGTACAAAAAAGTGATTCTTACTGCAAATATTCACTCAACACAGACTTTCACTGGATGGCCAGAAACGCTCTCAGAGGCAATTTCAGAGACCAAAAATTGATTCTTTGTGCAGATATTCACTCAACACAGAGTTTCCAGTAAAAGGCCAGAAACGCTCTCAAATGCATTTTCAGAGTCCAAAAAATTGATTCTTACTGCAAATATTCACTCAACACAGACGTTTCACTGGAAGGCCAGAAACGTTCTCAAAAGCACTTAAGGAGTCCAAAAAAGTGATTATTAGTGCAGATATTCACTCAACACAGAGTTTACACTGGAAGGCCAGAAACGCTCTCAGAAGCACTTTCAGAGTCCAAAAAAGTGATTGTTAGTGCAGATATTCACTCAACACAGAGTTTCCACTGGAAGGCCAGAAACGTTCTCAATGGCACTTCAGGAGTCCAAAAAAGTGATTCTTACTGCAGATATTCACTCAACACAGAGTTTCCACTGGAAGGCCAGAAACGCTCTCAAATGCATTTCCAGAGTCCAAAAAAGTGATTCTTAGTGCAGATATTCACTCAACACAGGGTTTCCACTGGAAGGGCAGAAACGCTCTCAAATGCACTTTCAGAGTCCAAAAAAGTGATTCTTAGTGCAGATATTCACTAAATAGAGAGTTTCCACTAAAAGGCTAGAAATGCTCTCAAATTCATTTTCAGAGCCCAAAAATTGATTCTTACTGCAGATATTCACTCAACACAGACTTTTCACTGGAAGGCCAGAAACGCTCTCAAATGCACATTCTGAGTCCAAAAATTGATTCTTAGTGCAAATATTCACTCAACACAGACTTTTCACTGGAAGGCCAGAAACGCTCTCAGAAGCACTTTCAGAGTCCAAAAAGTGATTCTTAGTCCAGATATTCACTCAACACAGAGTTTCCACTGGAAGGCCAGAAACGTTCTCAAAGGCACTTTCAGAGTCCAAAAAGTGATTATTAGTGCAGATATTCACTCAACACAGAGTTTACACTGTAAGGCCAGAAACGCTCTCAAATGCACTTCAGAGTCCAAAAAGTGATTCTTACTGCAGATATTCACTCAACACAGAGTTTCCACTGGAAGGCCAGAAACGCTCTCAAATGCATTTCCAGAGTCCAAAAAAGTGATTCTTAATGCAGATATTCACTCAACACAGACTTTTCACTGGAAGGCCAGAAACGCTCTCAAATGCACTTTCTGAGTCCAAAAAGTGATTCTTAGTGCAGATATTCACTCAACACAGAGTTTCCAGGAAAGGGCAGAAACGCTCTCAAAGGCACTTCAGGAGTCCAAAAAAGTGATTCTTACTGCAGATATTCACTCAACACAGAGTTTCCACTGGAAGGCCAGAAACGCTCTCAAATGCATTTCTAGAGTCCAAAAAGTGATTCTTAGTGCAGATATTCACTCAACACAGGGTTTCCACTGGAAGGCCAGAAACGCTCTCAAATGCACTTTCAGAGTCCAAAAAAGTGATTCTTAGTGCAGATATTCACTCAACATAGAGTTTCCTGGAGAAGGCCAGAAACTCTCTCAGAAGCATTTTCTGAGTCCAAAACAGTCATCCTTACTGCAGATATTCACTCAACATAGAGTTTCCAGTAAAAGGCCAGAAACGATCTCAGAAGCACTTTCAGAGTCCAAAAAATTGATTCTTACTGCAAATATTCACTCAACACAGAGTTTCCACTGGAATTCCAGAAACGCTCTTCAATGCACTTTCTGAGTCCAAAAAAATGGTTGTTTGTGCAGATATTCACTCAACATAGAGTTTACACTGGAAGGCCAGTAACGCTCAGAAATGAACTTTCGGTTTCCAAAAAAGTGATTCTTAGTGCAGATATTCACTCAACACAGGGTTTCCACTGGAAGGGCAGAAACGCTCTCAAATGCACTTTCAGAGTCCAAAAAGTGATTCTTAGTGCAGATATTCACTCAACAGAGAGTTTCCACTAAAAGGCTAGAAACGCTCTCAAATTCATTTTCAGAGTCCAAAAAATTGATTCTTACTGCAAATATTCACTCAACACAGACTTTTCACTGGAAGGCCAGAAACGCTCTCAAATGCACATTCTGAGTCCAAAAAATTGATTCTTAGTGCAAATATTCACTCAACACAGACTTTTCACTGGAAAGCCAGAAACGCTCTCAGAAGCACTTTCAGAGTCCAAAAAGTGATTGTTAGTGCAGATATTCACTCAACACAGAGTTTCCACTGGAAGGCCAGAAACGCTCTCAAATGCACTTTCAGAGTCCAGAAAAGTGATTGTTAGTGCAAATATTCACTCAACACAGAGTTTCCAGTAAAGGCCAGAAACGCTCTCAAATGCACATTCTGAGTCCAAAAAATTGATTCTTAGTGCAAATATTCACTCAACACAGACTTTTCACTGGAAGGCCAGAAACGCTCTCAGAAGCACTTTCAGAGTCCAAAAAAGTGATTCTTAGTCCAGATATTCACTCAACACAGAGTTTCCACTGGAAGGCCAGAAACGTTCTCAAAGGCACTTTCAGAGTCCAAAAAAGTGATTATTAGTGCAGATATTCACTCAACACAGAGTTTACACTGTAAGGCCAGAAACGCTCTCAAATGCACTTCAGGAGTCCAAAAAAGTGATTCTTACTGCAGATATTCACTCAACACAGAGTTTCCACTGGAAGGCCAGAAACGCTCTCAAATGCATTTCCAGAGTCCAAAAAAGTGATTCTTAATGCAGATATTCACTCAACACAGACTTTTCACTGGAAGGCCAGAAACGCTCTCAAATGCACTTTCTGAGTCCAAAAAAGTGATTCTTAGTGCAGATATTCACTCAACACAGAGTTTCCAGGAAAGGGCAGAAACGCTCTCAAAGGCACTTCAGGAGTCCAAAAAAGTGATTCTTACTGCAGATATTCACTCAACACAGAGTTTCCACTGGAAGGCCAGAAACGCTCTCAAATGCATTTCTAGAGTCCAAAAAAGTGATTCTTAGTGCAGATATTCACTCAACACAGGGTTTCCACTGGAAGGCCAGAAACGCTCTCAAATGCACTTTCAGAGTCCAAAAAAGTGATTCTTAGTGCAGATATTCACTCAACACAGAGTTTCCTGGAGAAGGCCAGAAACTCTCTCAGAAGCATTTTCTGAGTCCAAAACAGTCATCCTTACTGCAGATATTCACTCAACATAGAGTTTCCAGTAAAAGGCCAGAAACGATCTCAGAAGCACTTTCAGAGTCCAAAAAATTGATTCTTACTGCAAATATTCACTCAACACAGAGTTTCCACTGGAATTCCAGAAACGCTCTTCAATGCACTTTCTGAGTCCAAAAAAATGGTTGTTTGTGCAGATATTCACTCAACATAGAGTTTACACTGGAAGGCCAGTAACGCTCAGAAATGAACTTTCGGTTTCCAAAAAAGTGATTCTTAGTGCAGATATTCACTCAACACAGGGTTTCCACTGGAAGGGCAGAAACGCTCTCAAATGCACTTTCAGAGTCCAAAAAAGTGATTCTTAGTGCAGATATTCACTCAACAGAGAGTTTCCACTAAAAGGCTAGAAACGCTCTCAAATTCATTTTCAGAGTCCAAAAAATTGATTCTTACTGCAAATATTCACTCAACACAGACTTTTCACTGGAAGGCCAGAAACGCTCTCAAATGCACATTCTGAGTCCAAAAAATTGATTCTTAGTGCAAATATTCACTCAACACAGACTTTTCACTGGAAAGCCAGAAACGCTCTCAGAAGCACTTTCAGAGTCCAAAAAAGTGATTGTTAGTGCAGATATTCACTCAACACAGAGTTTCCACTGGAAGGCCAGAAACGCTCTCAAATGCACTTTCAGAGTCCAGAAAAGTGATTGTTAGTGCAAATATTCACTCAACACAGAGTTTCCAGTAAAAGGCCAGAAACGCTCTCAAATGCATTTTCAGAGTCCAAAAATTGATTCTTACTGCAAATATTCACTCAACACAGACGTTTAACTGGAAGGCCAGAAACGCTCTCAAATGCACTTTCTGAGTCCAAAAAAGTGATTCTTAGTCCAGATATCACTCAACACAGAGTTTCCACTGGAATTCCAGAAACGCTCTCAAATACACTTTCTGATTCCAAAAATGGTTGTTTGTGCAGATATTCCCTCAACATAGAGTTTACACTGGTAGGCCAGTAACGCTCAGAAATGAACTTTCGGTTTCCAAAAAAGTGATTCTTAGTGGAGATATTCACTCAACACAGGGTTTCCACTGGAAGGGCAGAAACGCTCTCAAATGCACTTTCAGAGTCCAAAAAAGTGATTGTTAGTGCAGATATTCACTCAACACAGAGTTTCCACTGGAATTCCAGAAACGCTCTCAAATACACTTTCTGATTCCAAAAAAATGGTTGTTTGTGCAGATATTCCCTCAACATAGAGTTTACACTGGTAGGCCAGTAACGCTCAGAAATGAACTTTCGGTTTTCAAAAAGTGATTCTTAGTGGAGATATTCACTCAACACAGGGTTTCCACTGGAAGGGCAGAAACGCTCTCAAATGCACTTTCAGAGTCCAAAAAAGTGATTCTTAGTGCAGATATTCACTAAATAGAGAGTTTCCACTAAAAGGCTAGAAATGCTCTCAAATTCATTTTCAGAGCCCAAAAAATTGATTCTTACTGCAGATATTCACTCAACACAGACTTTTCACTGGAAGGCCAGAAACGCTCTCAAATGCACATTCTGAGTCCAAAAAATTGATTCTTAGTGCAAATATTCACTCAACACAGACTTTTCACTGGAAGGCCAGAAACGCTCTCAGAAGCACTTTCAGAGTCCAAAAAAGTGATTCTTAGTCCAGATATTCACTCAACACAGAGTTTCCACTGGAAGGCCAGAAACTCTTTCTCTCAAATGCACTTTCTGAGTCCAAAAGTGATTATTAGTGCAGATATTCACTCAACACAGAGTTTACACTGTAAGGCCAGAAACGCTCTCAAATGCACTTCAGAGTCCAAAAAGTGATTATTAGTGCAGATATTCACTCAACACAGAGTTCACACTGGAAGGCCAGAAACGCTCTCCAATGCATTTTAGAGTCCAAAAAAACTGATTGTTAGTGCAGATATTCACTCAACACAGAGTTTCAAGTAAAAGGCCAGAAACGCTCTCAGAAGCACTTTCTGAGTCCAAAACAGTGATTCTTAGTGCAGATATTCACTCAACACAGAGTTTCCTGGAGAAGGCCAGAAACTCTTTCAGAAGCATTTTCTGAGTCCAAAAAGTCATCCTTTCTGCAGATATTCACTTGACATAGAGTTTCCAGTAAAAGGCCAGAAACGCTCTCAAATGCACTTTCAGAGTCCAAAAATTGATTCTTACTGCAAATATTCACTCAACACAGACTTTTCACTGGAAGGCCAGAAACGCTCTCAGAAGCACTTTCTGGAGTCCAAAAAGTGATTGTTTGTGCAGATATTCACTATTCAACACAGAGTTTCCACTGGAATTCCAGAAACGCTCTCAAATACACTTTCTGATTCCAAAAAATGGTTGTTTGTGCAGATATTCACTCAACATAGAGTTTACACTGGAAGGCCAGTAACGCTCAGAAATGAACTTTCAGATTCCAAAAAGTGATTCTTAGTGGAGATATTCACTCAACACAGGGTTTCACTGGAAGGGCAGAAACGCTCTCAAATGCACTTTCAGAGTCCAAAAAGTGATTCTTAGTGCAGATATTCACTAAATAGAGAGTTTCCACTAAAAGGCTAGAAATGCTCTCAAATTCATTTTCAGAGCCCAAAAATTGATTCTTACTGCAGATATTCACTCAACACAGACTTTTCACTGGAAGGCCAGAAACGCTCTCAGAAGCACTTTCAGAGTCCAAAAAGTGATTCTTAGTCCAGATATTCACTCAACACAGAGTTTCCACTGGAAGGCCAGAAACGTTCTCAAAGGCACTTTCAGAGTCCAAAAAAAGTGATTATTAGTGCAGATATTCACTCAACACAGAGTTTACACTGTAAGGCCAGAAACGCTTTCAAATGCACTTCAGGAGTCCAAAAAGTGATTCTTACTGCCGATATTCACTCAACACAGACTTTTCACTGGAAGGCCAGAAACGCTCTCAAATGCACTTTCTGAGTCCAAAAATTGATTCTTTGTGCAGATATTCACTCAACACAGAGTTTCCAGGAAAGGGCCAGAAACGCTCTCAAATGCATTTTCAGAGTCCAAATAATTGATTCTTACTGTCAATATTCTCTCAACACAGACTTTTCACTGGATGGCCAGAAACGTTCTCAAAAGCACTTAAGGAGTCCAAAAAAGTGATTATTAGTGCAGATATTCACTCAACACAGAGTTTACACTGGAAGGCCAGAAACGCTCTCAGAAGCACTTTCAGAGTCCAAAAAAGTGATTGTTAGTGCAGATATTCACTCAACACAGAGTTTCCACTGGAAGGCCAGAAACGTTCTCAATGGCACTTCAGGAGTCCAAAAAAGTGATTCTTACTGCAGATATTCACTCAACACAGAGTTTCCACTGGAAGGCCAGAAACGCTCTCAAATGCATTTCCAGAGTCCAAAAAAGTGATTCTTAGTGCAGATATTCACTCAACACAGGGTTTCCACTGGAAGGGCAGAAACGCTCTCAAATGCACTTTCAGAGTCCAAAAAAGTGATTCTTAGTGCAGATATTCACTAAATAGAGAGTTTCCACTAAAAGGCTAGAAATGCTCTCAAATTCATTTTCAGAGCCCAAAAAATTGATTCTTACTGCAGATATTCACTCAACACAGACTTTTCACTGGAAGGCCAGAAACGCTCTCAAATGCACATTCTGAGTCCAAAAAATTGATTCTTAGTGCAAATATTCACTCAACACAGACTTTTCACTGGAAGGCCAGAAACGCTCTCAGAAGCACTTTCAGAGTCCAAAAAAGTGATTCTTAGTCCAGATATTCACTCAACACAGAGTTTCCACTGGAAGGCCAGAAACGTTCTCAAAGGCACTTTCAGAGTCCAAAAAAGTGATTATTAGTGCAGATATTCACTCAACACAGAGTTTACACTGTAAGGCCAGAAACGCTCTCAAATGCACTTCAGGAGTCCAAAAAAGTGATTCTTACTGCAGATATTCACTCAACACAGAGTTTCCACTGGAAGGCCAGAAACGCTCTCAAATGCATTTCCAGAGTCCAAAAAAGTGATTCTTAATGCAGATATTCACTCAACACAGACTTTTCACTGGAAGGCCAGAAACGCTCTCAAATGCACTTTCTGAGTCCAAAAAAGTGATTCTTAGTGCAGATATTCACTCAACACAGAGTTTCCAGGAAAGGGCAGAAACGCTCTCAAAGGCACTTCAGGAGTCCAAAAAAGTGATTCTTACTGCAGATATTCACTCAACACAGAGTTTCCACTGGAAGGCCAGAAACGCTCTCAAATGCATTTCTAGAGTCCAAAAAGTGATTCTTAGTGCAGATATTCACTCAACACAGGGTTTCCACTGGAAGGCCAGAAACGCTCTCAAATGCACTTTCAGAGTCCAAAAAAGTGATTCTTAGTGCAGATATTCACTCAACATAGAGTTTCCTGGAGAAGGCCAGAAACTCTCTCAGAAGCATTTTCTGAGTCCAAAACAGTCATCCTTACTGCAGATATTCACTCAACATAGAGTTTCCAGTAAAAGGCCAGAAACGATCTCAGAAGCACTTTCAGAGTCCAAAAAATTGATTCTTACTGCAAATATTCACTCAACACAGAGTTTCCACTGGAATTCCAGAAACGCTCTTCAATGCACTTTCTGAGTCCAAAAAATGGTTGTTTGTGCAGATATTCACTCAACATAGAGTTTACACTGGAAGGCCAGTAACGCTCAGAAATGAACTTTCGGTTTCCAAAAAGTGATTCTTAGTGCAGATATTCACTCAACACAGGGTTTCCACTGGAAGGGCAGAAACGCTCTCAAATGCACTTTCAGAGTCCAAAAAGTGATTCTTAGTGCAGATATTCACTCAACAGAGAGTTTCCACTAAAAGGCTAGAAACGCTCTCAAATTCATTTTCAGAGTCCAAAAAATTGATTCTTACTGCAAATATTCACTCAACACAGACTTTTCACTGGAAGGCCAGAAACGCTCTCAAATGCACATTCTGAGTCCAAAAAATTGATTCTTAGTGCAAATATTCACTCAACACAGACTTTTCACTGGAAAGCCAGAAACGCTCTCAGAAGCACTTTCAGAGTCCAAAAAAGTGATTGTTAGTGCAGATATTCACTCAACACAGAGTTTCCACTGGAAGGCCAGAAACGCTCTCAAATGCACTTTCAGAGTCCAGAAAAGTGATTGTTAGTGCAAATATTCACTCAACACAGAGTTTCCAGTAAAAGGCCAGAAACGCTCTCAAATGCACATTCTGAGTCCAAAAAATTGATTCTTAGTGCAAATATTCACTCAACACAGACTTTTCACTGGAAGGCCAGAAACGCTCTCAGAAGCACTTTCAGAGTCCAAAAAAGTGATTCTTAGTCCAGATATTCACTCAACACAGAGTTTCCACTGGAAGGCCAGAAACGTTCTCAAAGGCACTTTCAGAGTCCAAAAAAGTGATTATTAGTGCAGATATTCACTCAACACAGAGTTTACACTGTAAGGCCAGAAACGCTCTCAAATGCACTTCAGAGTCCAAAAGTGATTCTACTGCAGATATTCACTCAACACAGAGTTTCCACTGGAAGGCCAGAAACGCTCTCAAATGCATTTCCAGAGTCCAAAAAGTGATTCTTAATGCAGATATTCACTCAACACAGACTTTTCACTGAAGGCCAGAAACGCTCTCAAATGCACTTTCTGAGTCCAAAAAGTGATTCTTAGTGCAGATATTCACTCAACACAGAGTTTCCAGGAAAGGGCAGAAACGCTCTCAAAGGCACTTCAGAGTCCAAAAAGTGATTCTTACTGCAGATATTCACTCAACACAGAGTTTCCACTGGAAGGCCAGAAACGCTCTCAAATGCATTTCTAGAGTCCAAAAAGTGATTCTTAGTGCAGATATTCACTCAACACAGGGTTTCCACTGGAAGGCCAGAAACGCTCTCAAATGCACTTTCAGAGTCCAAAAAGTGATTCTTAGTGCAGATATTCACTCAACACAGAGTTTCCTGAGAAGGCCAGAAACTCTCTCAGAAGCATTTTCTGAGTCCAAAACAGTCATCCTTACTGCAGATATTCACTCAACATAGAGTTTCCAGTAAAAGGCCAGAAACGATCTCAGAAGCACTTTCAGAGTCCAAAAAATTGATTCTTACTGCAAATATTCACTCAACACAGAGTTTCCACTGGAATTCCAGAAACGCTCTTCAATGCACTTTCTGAGTCCAAAAAAATGGTTGTTTGTGCAGATATTCACTCAACATAGAGTTTACACTGGAAGGCCAGTAACGCTCAGAAATGAACTTTCGGTTTCCAAAAAAGTGATTCTTAGTGCAGATATTCACTCAACACAGGGTTTCCACTGGAAGGGCAGAAACGCTCTCAAATGCACTTTCAGAGTCCAAAAAAGTGATTCTTAGTGCAGATATTCACTCAACAGAGAGTTTCCACTAAAAGGCTAGAAACGCTCTCAAATTCATTTTCAGAGTCCAAAAAATTGATTCTTACTGCAAATATTCACTCAACACAGACTTTTCACTGGAAGGCCAGAAACGCTCTCAAATGCACATTCTGAGTCCAAAAAATTGATTCTTAGTGCAAATATTCACTCAACACAGACTTTTCACTGGAAAGCCAGAAACGCTCTCCAATGCATTTTAGAGTCCAAAAAGTGATTGTTAGTGCAGATATTCACTCAACACAGAGTTTACACTGTAAGGCCAGAAACGCTCTCAAATGCACTTCAGGAGTCCAAAAAAGTGATTATTAGTGCAGATATTCACTCAACACAGAGTTCACACTGGAAGGCCAGAAACGCCTCCAATGCATTTTAGGAGTCCAAAAAAGTGATTGTTAGTGCAGATATTCACTCAACACAGAGTTTCAAGTAAAAGGCCAGAAACGCTCTCAGAAGCACTTTCTGAGTCCAAAACAGTGATTCTTAGTGCAGATATTCACTCAACACAGAGTTTCCTGAGAAGGCCAGAAACTCTTTCAGAAGCATTTTCTGAGTCCAAAAAAGTCATCCTTTCTGCAGATATTCACTTGACATAGAGTTTCCAGTAAAAGGCCAGAAACGCTCTCAAATGCACTTTCAGAGTCCAAAAAATTGATTCTTACTGCAAATATTCACTCAACACAGACTTTTCACTGGAAGGCCAGAAACGCTCTCAGAAGCACTTTCTGAGTCCAAAAAAGTGATTGTTTGTGCAGATATTCACTCAACACAGAGTTTCCACTGGAATTCCAGAAACGCTCTCAAATACACTTTCTGATTCCAAAAATGGTTGTTTGTGCAGATATTCACTCAACATAGAGTTTACACTGGAAGGCCAGTAACGCTCAGAAATGAACTTTTCGGTTTCCAAAAGTGATTCTTAGTGGAGATATTCACTCAACACAGGGTTTCCACTGGAAGGGCAGAAACGCTCTCAAATGCACTTTCAGAGTCCAAAAAGTGATTCTTAGTGCAGATATTCACTAAATAGAGAGTTTCCACTAAAAGGCTAGAAATGCTCTCAAATTCATTTTCAGAGCCCAAAAATTGATTCTTACTGCAGATATTCACTCAACACAGACTTTTCACTGGAAGGCCAGAAACGCTCTCAGAAGCACTTTCAGAGTCCAAAAAAGTGATTCTTAGTCCAGATATTCACTCAACACAGAGTTTCCACTGGAAGGCCAGAAACGTTCTCAAAGGCACTTTCAGAGTCCAAAAAAGTGATTATTAGTGCAGATATTCACTCAACACAGAGTTTACACTGTAAGGCCAGAAACGCTCTCAAATGCACTTCAGGAGTCCAAAAAAGTGATTCTTACTGCCGATATTCACTCAACACAGACTTTTCACTGGAAGGCCAGAAACGCTCTCAAATGCACTTTCTGAGTCCAAAAAAGTGATTCTTAGTGCAGATATTCACTCAACACAGAGTTTCCAGGAAAGGGCCAGAAACGCTCTCAAATGCATTTTCAGAGTCCAAATAATTGATTCTTACTGTCAATATTCTCTCAACACAGACTTTTCACTGGATGGCCAGAAACGTTCTCAAAAGCACTTAAGGAGTCCAAAAAAGTGATTATTAGTGCAGATATTCACTCAACACAGAGTTTACACTGGAAGGCCAGAAACGCTCTCAGAAGCACTTTCAGAGTCCAAAAAAGTGATTGTTAGTGCAGATATTCACTCAACACAGAGTTTCCACTGGAAGGCCAGAAACGTTCTCAATGGCACTTCAGGAGTCCAAAAAAGTGATTCTTACTGCAGATATTCACTCAACACAGAGTTTCCACTGGAAGGCCAGAAACGCTCTCAAATGCATTTCAGAGTCCAAAAAGTGATTCTTAGTGCAGATATTCACTCAACACAGGGTTTCCACTGGAAGGGCAGAAACGCTCTCAAATGCACTTTCAGAGTCCAAAAAGTGATTCTTAGTGCAGATATTCACTAAATAGAGAGTTTCCACTAAAAAGGCTAGAAATGCTCTCAAATTCATTTTCAGAGCCCAAAAATTGATTCTTACTGCAGATATTCACTCAACGCAGACTTTTCACTGGAAGGCCAGAAACGCTCTCAAATGCACATTCTGAGTCCAAAAATTGATTCTTAGTGCAAATATTCACTCAACACAGACTTTTCACTGGAAGGCCAGAAACGCTCTCAGAAGCACTTTCAGAGTCCAAAAAGTGATTCTTAGTCCAGATATTCACTCAACACAGAGTTTCCACTGGAAGGCCAGAAACGTTCTCAAAGGCACTTTCAGAGTCCAAAAAGTGATTATTAGTGCAGATATTCACTCAACACAGAGTTTACACTGTAAGGCCAGAAACGCTCTCAAATGCACTTCAGAGTCCAAAAAGTGATTCTTACTGCAGATATTCACTCAACACAGAGTTTCCACTGGAAGGCCAGAAACGCTCTCAAATGCATTTCCAGAGTCCAAAAAAGTGATTCTTAATGCAGATATTCACTCAACACAGACTTTTCACTGGAAGGCCAGAAACGCTCTCAAATGCACTTTCTGAGTCCAAAAAAGTGATTCTTAGTGCAGATATTCACTCAACACAGAGTTTCCAGGAAAGGGCAGAAACGCTCTCAAAGGCACTTCAGGAGTCCAAAAAAGTGATTCTTACTGCAGATATTCACTCAACACAGAGTTTCCACTGGAAGGCCAGAAACGCTCTCAAATGCATTTCTAGAGTCCAAAAAAGTGATTCTTAGTGCAGATATTCACTCAACACAGGGTTTCCACTGGAAGGCCAGAAACGCTCTCAAATGCACTTTCAGAGTCCAAAAAAGTGATTCTTAGTGCAGATATTCACTCAACATAGAGTTTCCTGGAGAAGGCCAGAAACTCTCTCAGAAGCATTTTCTGAGTCCAAAACAGTCATCCTTACTGCAGATATTCACTCAACATAGAGTTTCCAGTAAAAGGCCAGAAACGATCTCAGAAGCACTTTCAGAGTCCAAAAAATTGATTCTTACTGCAAATATTCACTCAACACAGAGTTTCCACTGGAATTCCAGAAACGCTCTTCAATGCACTTTCTGAGTCCAAAAATGGTTGTTT
>JAFDVH010000048.1:119106-173175 GCA_019176425.1 Megalops atlanticus | reverse complement strand
TCGCTTTTTTGACTCTGCAAAAAAGTCATTCACAAGGCAGATATTTACTCCATACGAAGTTTCCAACAGAATGCCAGAAACGCTCTCAGATGCACTTTCAGAGTCCAAAAAAGTGATTCTTAGTGCAGATGTTCACTCAACACAGAGTTTGCAACAGGAGGCCAGAAACGCTCTCAAATGCACTTTCAGGGTCCAAAAAAGTGATTCTAAGTATAGATATTCACTCTATACAGAGTTTCCACTAGAAGGCCAGAAACGCTCTCAAATGGATTTTCAGAGTCCAAAAAGTGATTCTTAGTGAAGATATTCAGTCAACACAGATTTTCCACTGGAAGTCCGGAAACTCTCTCAGAAGCACTTTCAGAGACAAAAAAAGTGATTCTGAGTCCAGATATTCACTGAACACAGAGATTCCAGCAGAAATCCAGACATGCTCTCAAATACACTTTCAGAGTCAAAAAAAGAGATTCTTAGTTATTCACACAACACAAAGTTTACAGTACAAGGCCAGAAAGGCTCTCAAATATATTTTCAGAGTCCAAAAAAGTGATTCTTAGTGCAGATATTCACTCAACACAGAGTGTCCAGTAGAAGTCTAGTAACCTTCTCAGATGCACTTTCAGAGTCCAAAAAGTGATTGTCAGGGCAGATAATCACTTCCACACAGAGTTTCCACTGGAAGGTGGAAACACTCTCAAATGCAAGAGTCCAAAAAAAGTGGTTCTTAGTGCAGATGTTTGCAACAGAGTTTACACTATCAAGAAACGTCAAAATTTCAGAGATTTTTAAGTGATTCTAGTGCAGATATTCACTGAACACAGAGTTTCACTAAAAGACAGAAACACTCTCAAATGCATTTCAGAGTTCAAAACAGTGATTCTCAGGCAGATAAACAACACAGAGTTTCCATTTTCAGAGAAACGCAAACACAGAGATAAAAAGTGATTCTGTGCAGAATCACTGAGAATCACTGTTTGGACTCTGAAAATCCATTTGAGAGCGTTTCTGGCCTTCTAGTGGAAACTCTGTATAGAGTGAATATCTATACTTAAATCACTTTTTTTTGACCCTGAAAGTGCATTTGAGAGCGCGTTTCCTGGCCTTCTACTGAAACTCTGTGTTGAGTGAATATCTGCACTAGAATCACTTTTTTAGACTCTGAAAGTGCATTTGAGAGCGTTTCTGGCCTTCGTGGAAACTCCGTGTTGAATGAATATCTGCCCTGAGAATTACTTTTTGGGCTCTTAAAGTGCATTTGAGAGAGTTTCTTGACTTCTATTGGAATCTCTGTGTTCAGTAAATAACTCAGAATCACTTTTTTGACCTCACAGTGCATCTGAGAGCGTTTCTGGCCTTCTAGTGAAAACTCGTGTTGAGGAATATCTGTACTAAAAATCGCTGTTTGGACTCTGAAAGTGCATTTGAGAGCGTTTCTGGCTTTCCAGTGGAAACTCTGTGTTGAGTGAATATCTCCCTGAGAATCAGTGTTTTGGACTGTGAAAATGCATCTGAGAGCATTTCTGGCCTTCTACTGAAACTTTGTGTTTAGTGAATATCTGCACTAAGAATCACTTTTTGGATGCTGAAGGTTCTTTTGAGAGTGTGTCTGGCCTTCCAGTGAAAACTCTGTGTTGACTGAATATCTGCCCTGAGAATGACTGTTTTGTACTCTGAAAGTGGAATCTTTATGTTAAGTCATTTTCCCCCTGTGAATCGCTTTTTTGACTCTGCAAAAGTCATTCAAGGCAGATATTTACTTCCATACTGAAGTTTCCAATAGAATGCCAGAACGCTCTCAGATGCACTTTCAGAGTCCAAAAGTGATTCTTAGTGCAGATATTCACCAACACAGAGTTTGCAACAGAGGCCAGAAACGCCTCAAATGCACTTCAGGGTCCAAAAGTGATTCTAAGTATAGATATTCACTTCTATACAGAGTTTCACTAGAAGGCCAGAAACGCTTCTGGATTTTCAGAGTCCAAAAAGTGATTCTCAGGGCAGATAATCATTCAACACAGTGTTTTCAATGGAAGGCCAGAAACGGTCTCACATGTATTTTCAGAGTCCAAAACAGTGATTCTTAGTGAAGATATTCAGTCAACACAGATTTTCCACTGGAAGTCCGGAAACTCTCTCAGAAGCACTTTCAGAGACAAAAAAAGTGATTCTGAGTCCAGATATTCACTGAACACAGAGATTCCAGCAGAAATCCAGACATGCTCTCAAATACACTTTCAGAGTCAAAAAAAGAGATTCTTAGTTATTCACACAACACAAAGTTTACAGTAGAAGGCCAGAAAGGCTCTCAAATATATTTTCAGAGTCCAAAAAAGTGATTCTTAGTGCAGATATTCACTCAACACAGAGTGTCCAGTAGAAGTCTAGTAACCTTCTCAGATGCACTTTCAGAGTCCAAAAAAGTGATTGTCAGGGCAGATAATCACTCAACACAGAGTTTCCACTGGAAGGTGTGAAACACTCTCAAATGCAATTTCAGAGTCCAAAAAAGTGGTTCTTAGTGCAGATGTTTACTCAACAGAGTTTACACTAGTAGGCAAGAAACGCTCTCAAATGCAATTTCAGAGATCAAAAAAGTGATTCTTAGTGCAGATATTCACTGAACACAGAGTTTCCACTAAAAGACCAGAAACACTCTCAAATGCAATTTCAGAGTCCAAAACAGTGATTCTCAGGGCAGATACTCACTAACACAGAGTTTTCACTAGAAGGCCAGAAACGCTTCACTATTTTTCAGAGTCCAAAAAAGTGATTCTTAGTGCAGATATCACTGTTTTGGATTCTGAAAATGCATCTGAGAGCTTTTCTGGCCTTCTAGTGGAAACTTTGTGTTCAGTGAATATCTGCACTAAAAATCACTTTTTTGACTCTGATAGTGCATCTGACGCGTTTCTGGCCTTCCAGTGGAAACTTTGTGTGGAGTCAATATCTGCACTTAGAATCACTTTTGTTGGACACTGAAGGTGCATCTGAGAGTGTTTCTGGCCTTCTAGTGGAAACTCTATGTTGAGTGAATATCTGCACAAAAAATCATTTTTTTTGACTCTAAAAGTGCATCTGAGAGCGTTTCTGGCCTTCCAGTGGAAACTCTGTGTTGAGTGAATATCTGCACTAGAATCACTGTTTTAGACTCTGAACATACATCTGAGAGCTTTTCTGGGCTTTTACTGCAAACTTTTTGTTGAGTGAATATCTGCAGTAACAATCACTTTTTTGTACGCTGAAAATACATTTGAGAGCGTTTCTGGCATTCTAGTGAAAACTCTGTGTTAAGTGAATATCTGTACTAAAAATCGCTGTTTGGACTCTGAAAGTGCATTTGAGAGCGTTTCTGGCTTTCCAGTGGAAACTTTGTGTTGAGTGAATATCTCCCTGAGAATCAGTTTTTGGACTCTGAAAATGCATCTGAGAGCATTTCTGGCCTTCTACTGAAACTTTGTGTTTAGTGAATATCTGCACTAAGAATCACTTTTTTGGATGCTGAAGGTTCTTTTGAGAGTGTGTCTGGCCTTCCAGTGAAAACTCTGTGTTGACTGAATATCTGCCCTGAGAATGACTGTTTTGTACTCTGAAAGTGGAATCTTTATGTTTTTGTCATTTTCTCCTGCATGAATCGCTTTTTCTACTGAAACTCTGCACAAAAATCTGCATTCACTCTGAAGTGCAGAGAGCGTTTCTGGCATTCTCCATACGAATGAATATCTGCCCTGAGAATGCTTTTTTGGCTCTGAAAGTGCATTTGAGAGAGTTTCTGACCTTATTGGAATCCAAAAAGTAAATATTTGGACTCAGAATCACTTTTTGGACTCTCACAGTGCATCTGAGAGCGTTTCTGGCCTTCTAGTGGAAACTCGTGTTGAGTGAATATCTGTACTAGAAATCGCTTTTGGACTCTGAAAGTGCATTTGAGAGAGTTTCTGGCTTTCCAGTGGAAACTCTGTGTTGAGAATATCTCCTGAGAATCAGAGTTTTGGACTCTGAAAGTGCATCTGAGAGCATTTCTCAAACTGGAAACTTTGTGTTTAGTGAATATCTGCACTAAGAATCACTTCTGGATGCAAGGTTCTTTTGAGAGTGTGTCTGGCCTTCCAATGAAAAATCTGGCCACTGAATATCTGCCCTGAGAATGACTGTTTTGTACTCTGAAAGTGGAATCTTTATGTTAAGTCATTTTCTCCCCTGTGAATCGCTTTTTTGGACTCTGCAAAAAAGTCATTCACAAGGCAGATATTTACTCCATACTGAAACAGAATGCCAGAAACGCTCTCAGATGCACTTTCAGAGTCCAAAAAAAGTGATTCTTAGTGCAGATATTCACTCAACACAGAGTTTGCAACAGGAGGCCAGAAACGCTCTCAAATGCACTTTTAGAGTCCAAAAACAGTGTTTCTCATGGCAGAGAAACACTAAACACAAAGTTTCAGTAGAAGGCCAGAAACGCTCACAGAAGCATTTTCAGAGTCGAAAAAGTGATTCTCAGGGCAGATAATCATTCAACACAGTGTTTCCAATGGAAGGCCAGAAACGGTCTCACATGCATTTTCAGAGTCCAAAAAAGTGATTCTTAGTGCAGATATTCACTCAACACAGAGTGTCCAGTAGAAGTCTAGTAACCTTCTCAGATGCACTTTCAGAGTCCAAAAAAGTGATTGTCAGGGCAGATATTCACTCAACACAGAGTTTCCACTGGAAGGTGTGAAACACTCTCAAATGCAATTTCAGAGTCCAAAAAGTGGTTCTTAGTGCAGATGTTTACTCAACACAGAGTTTCCACTGGAAGGTGTGAAACACTCTCAAATGCAATTTCAGAGTCCAAAAAAACAGAGTGAGTCTTAGTGCAGATATTCACTGAACACAGAGTTTCCACTAAAAGACCAGAAACACTCTCAAATGCAATTTCAGAGTCCAAAACAGTGATTCTCAGGGCAGATACTCACTCAACACAGAGTTTCCACTAGAAGGCCAGAAACGCTCTCAATTGCATTTTCAGAGTCCAAAAAAGTGATTCTTAGTGCAGATATCACTGTTTTGGATTCTGAAAATGCATCTGAGAGCTTTTCTGGCCTTCTAGTGGAAACTTTGTGTTCAGTGAATATCTGCACTAAAAATCACTTTTTTGACTCTGATAGTGCATCTGACGCGTTTCTGGCCTTCCAGTGGAAACTTTGTGTGGAGTCAATATCTGCACTTAGAATCACTTTTGTTGGACACTGAAGGTGCATCTGAGAGTGTTTCTGGCCTTCTAGTGGAAACTCTATGTTGAGTGAATATCTGCACAAAAAATCATTTTTTTTGACTCTAAAAGTGCATCTGAGAGCGTTTCTGGCCTTCCAGTGGAAACTCTGTGTTGAGTGAATATCTGCACTAGAATCACTGTTTTAGACTCTGAACATACATCTGAGAGCTTTTCTGGGCTTTTACTGCAAACTTTTTGTTGAGTGAATATCTGCATTAACAATCACTTTTCTGTACGCTGAAAATACATTTGAGAGCGTTTCTGGCATTCTAGTGAAAACTCTGTGTTAAGTGAATATCTGCCATGAGAATCACTTTTTTAGACTCTAAAAATGCATCTGAGAGCATTTCTGGTCTTCTAGTGGAAATTTTGAGTTGAGTGAATATCTGCACTAAGAATCACTTTTTTGGACTCTGAAAGTGCATCTGAGAGCGTTTATGGCCTTCTAGTGGAAACTCTGCGTTGACTGAATATCCGTCCTGAGAATCACTTTTTTGGACTCTGAAAGTGCATTTGACTGCGTTTCTGGCCTTCTGCTGGAAACTTTGTGTTGACTGAATATCTGCCCTGAGAATCACTGTTTTGGACTCTGAAAATCCATTTGAGAGCGTTTCTGGCCTTCTAGTGGAAACTCTGTATAGAGTGAATATCTATACTTAGAATCACTTTTTTGGACCCTGAAAGTGCATTTGAGAGCGTTCCTGGCCTTCTACTGGAAACTCTGTGTTGAGTGAATATCTGCACTAAGAATCACTTTTTTGGACTCTGAAAGTGCATTTGAGAGCGTTTCTGGCCTTCTCGTGGAAACTCCGTGTTGAATGAATATCTGCCCTGAGAATTACTTTTTTGGGCTCTTAAAGTGCATTTGAGAGAGTTTCTTGACTTCTATTGGAATCTCTGTGTTCAGTAAATATTTGGACTCAGAATCACTTTTTTGGACTCTCACAGTGCATCTGAGAGCGTTTCTGGCCTTCTAGTGGAAACTCGTGTTGAGTGAATATCTGTACTAAAAATCGCTGTTTGGACTCTGAAAGTGCATTTGAGAGCGTTTCTGGCTTTCCAGTGGAAACTCTGTGTTGAGTGAATATCTCCCTGAGAATCAGTGTTTTGGACTGTGAAAATGCATCTGAGAGCATTTCTGGCCTTCTACTGGAAACTTTGTGTTTAGTGAATATCTGCACTAAGAATCACTTTTTTGGATGCTGAAGGTTCTTTTGAGAGTGTGTCTGGCCTTCCAGTGAAAACTCTGTGTTGACTGAATATCTGCCCTGAGAATGACTGTTTTGTACTCTGAAAGTGCATGTGAAAGCATTTTGGCCCTTCTAATGAAACTCTGTTTTGAGTGAATATAAGCACTAAGAATCACTTTATTGGACTCTGAAAGTGCATCTGAGAGCTTTTCTGAACTTCTAGTGAAACACTTTGTTGAGTGATTATCTGCCCTGAGAATCAGTTTTGGACTTGAAAGTGCATCTGAGAGCGTTTCTGGACTACTAGTGGAAACTTTGTGTTGGGTCATTATCTGCCCTGAGAATCACTTTTTTGGACTCTGATTGTGCATTTGTGACCGGTGTCACGAACCTGTCTAGGGTCAGGAGCGTGAACAAAAGGGGTGAGATGGCACTTCTGGCAAAAAAACAACGGCTAACAAGGCTCGGTATATTTTAACGCATTTATTATGCAACAACTAACAAACACAACTAAGACTCGCTACAAAGTTCACACAACCAATGCCGGTCAAACAATATCAGGGCAAGAACGCGGCAGTGACGATGGCGGCGAGGCGTGGTTCCAAAGCAGCGTCGGACAAGACGGAACTACGCCCCTTATATAGAGCGGAGCTTCCAATCGCACGTACGCGGGAAGAGCAGCAATTTGGCGCCCTTCGCCCACGGGACGTCCTGAAACATACGTGACACACAACAAAACAAAACAAGGCAAAGCACAGGCAGATCACACACGCAGGGACGTAACACCCCCACCACCAAAAAATCATCACCTAATGTTGATTACCATTAGGCTACTACGGATACAAACGGGATAATGTATCCGCCAAAACGTTGTCCTTACCCTTTTTATATCAAATCTCTAGGTTAAATCCTTGAAGATATAAGGACCAGCGCATGATACGCTGATTCCTATTTCTCATCCTAGAGAGAAAAACCAAAGGGTTATGATCTGTGAAGACCCTGACAGGGATTACGGTAGAGCCTATGTAAACCTCGAAATGTTGCAGGGCCAGCAACAACGCTAACGCCTCCTTTTCGATGGTGCTATAGTTCAGTTGATGTTTTAAGAACTTTTTCGAAAAATAACAGACGGGGTGATCAATTCCGTTGGCATCTTCCTGCAGAAGGACAGCACCGGCTCCGGTTGCGCTTGCATCAACCTCGAGTTTTAAAGGCAGGTGGAAATTTGGAGCCGCAAGTACGGGAGCACTGCACAGTAACGCTTTAGCATTCTGAAAAGCAGTCTGGCAATCTTCCAACCAAACGAAATCACGGTGGTCACGTAGCAGATTAGTAAGAGGCAACACAACTTCAGAAAAGTTCCGACAAAAGCGATAATAACCGGTCATCCCCAAAAACCGGCGCAGCTCCCGCTTCGTTTTAGGAGTGGGGAACTCCGAAATCGCCAAAATCTTTCCCTCCAACGGGCGAACATGACCTTGGCCAACTTGTTTACCCAGATAGGTAATGGTTGCTTTACCGAATTCACATTTGGCCAAGTTCAAAGTAAGTGAAGCATCACGTAACCTCTTAAGAACAGTGTGAAGTGCCTCTATATGTTCGGGCCAGGTCGACGAATAAACGACTATGTCGTCTAAATATGCCTCACAATCAGGTACACCCGCTAAAACCTTACTCATGAGGCGTTGAAAAGTTGCAGGCGCGTTTCTCAATCCGAACGCCATAACGGAATATTGCATGAAACTGTCAGGTGTAATGAATGCCGAAATCTCAGCAGCTCTAGATGTTAATGGGACTTGCCAGTAGCCTTTCAATAGGTCCAGCTTACTCACAAGGATGCTGAGCCGACCTTGTCAACGCAATCCTCCATGCGCGGCAACAGAAAAGAGTCTGGTTTGGTGATTGCATTCACCTTCCTATAGTCGGTGCAGAAACAAAATGTACCATCTGGCTTAGGGACTAAAATGCACTGCGAGCTCCAGGCACTACAACTAGACACAGCTAACCCATTATCAACGAGATATTCAACCTCCGCTTTCATGACTGCCCTCTTCATCGGATTCACACGGTATGCGTACTGCTTTATGGGGGCATGTTCACCCACATCAATAACGTGACACAGGACGTTTGTACGAGAGGGAACGTCTAAAAATAAGGCAGGATAAGAATTAATCAACTCCTGTATATCTGTAGCACGAGAATCCAATAAATAAGATAAGAAGTCCTCCAAACCTCTTAAAATCTCCGAATTCTGCAGTCTCGTGCAGGAGACGGGAACATCATGCAGACTGAGGCCATCCTCCTCAGGAGAATAAGGAGAGGTCACTGCTGAAACTGACGCAACAGACACAGGGTTTTCATCCCCTTTCTCCATCCCTCTCGAAACATAAGGCTTTAACATGTTTATGTGGCAGACACAGGTTTTGCACTTCCTGTCAGGCGTTCGAATCACATAGTCCGTCTCACTAATTTTAGATTGTATCTCGTAAGGCCCAGAAAACTTCACCTGTAGGGCAGAACCGATCACAGGCAACAAAACTAAAACTCTGTCACCCGGCTGAAACGAACGACTGCGGTCGTAACGACTCTTCATCTTAGACTGAGCAGATGACAGGGCTCTTCGAGCAGGCTCACATGTGCTATGCAGACGCTCTCGGAACGAACTCACATAGTTGAGGATGTTAAGTTGGGGACTAGGTTTCTTTGACCCCCCCACCGCCCTAATCACCAACTGGTAGACTGTAGTCCAGCCCAAATCTCTGCTATGTGGTGGAGTCCACTTTTGCATCAGCAAACCATCTTCCCAGTAGTATTCAGCAGAATTACTAACTATACCTCCCTTCCCCGCAGATGTAGCACGACACCTAGCCAGAGAGGGATCCGTTTTCTGCTCACACCCGATCAGCATTTTATCGACGGACAGCGACAAATCTGAATCGACAGGTTCAGCACCACCAGACGTAGACAGCGACTCCGGCGCGTTGTTCGCAGACAACAGGGACGGAGATGACTCGGGCGAACTCTCTAAACACATGAACGTATCGGACAAATCAACAGTCTGCCCTAACTTGCGTGCTTGAGCTCTGGTAACCACACATGCTGGAAAAACCTGGGCGAGACTAGAATCCAAATCAGTGCTTGACTCGGACAATGGATTCACAACTACCTCCAGAAGAGGAAGAACTTTTCCGCTGGCTAAATCGTTACCCAAAATAAAGGCAACGCCCTTTACAGGTAGCTGCGGACGAACAGCCGCTTTGACAAACCCAGAAACCAACTCACTAATTATATGCACAAGGTGCAATGGGACTTTTGCAATTCCCAACTCAATTCCTTGCACCAACACATCAGAGACACAGTACGTTTTAACTGAGAACGGAAGAGCGGAGGCAAGAATAAAAGATTGAGCAGCACCAGTGTCTCTCAACACTTTAATAGAGATATGGTCCTCCTCACGGTCAGTGAGCGAGACCATTCCTTTTAAAATGAACGGATCGTAAACCGAGTCAATGTCACTGTCCGATTTATCACAACTCGAAGCACGCACAAACCCAACACTTTTTGGTGTCGGTCTTTTCGGAGACTGATTTTTCCGCTTTAAAACAGGGCAAACCGCGATAAGATGACCCATCTCATGACAATAATAACATTCACGAGTTTCACTTTGCGAGGTTGGCTTTTCAAACTTCGAGTGTCTCCAGCTTCGCCTCGGGCTGGAAGGCAGAGCTGGATGACGGCGAGGAGAGAACGAAACAAAGGTACTCTTACGCGTTAGCACAAACTCATCAGCACACACGGCAGCCTGCGCTAATGTTGTTACTTTCTGGTCGTTCAGATAAGTCGCTACGGACTCTGGAACGCAGTTTTTAAATTCTTCCAGCAAGACCAGTTCTCTAAGCTGTTCTCTTGTTTGCACTCGCTGTGATGTGCACCATCTATCAAACGCACTCTCCTTCTCTCTTGCAAATTCCACATAGGTCCACCTATCACTCTTTCTGAGGCCACGGGACCTTTGCCGGTAGGCCTCAGGAACCAACTCGTAGGCATGCAGGATGGCGGTTTTAACGACGTCGTAGTTTGAACTCTGCTCTACAGTAAGTGCCGAGTATACCTCCTGTGCCTTCACCGTAAGCACACTCTGCAGCAACAGAGTCCAGACCTCGACAGGCCACTTTAGCGTGATGGCGACCCGCTCAAAATGGCTGAAGTATTTTTCGACCTCGCGGTCATTAAATGGCGGAACCATCCGAATATTACAACCAACATCAAATGGTTGGCCTAACAGCGGTGACTGAGCAGGCGGGGCTGGTGGAGGAGCAGCTGGAGGGGCAACAAAGGAAGCAACGACGGAAGCAGTCCTCGGAACAGAAGGAGAACCAACAGGAGAAGCAGGCAGTGAACTATCGAGCGGAAAAGCTTGAGGAACGCTTTGAGAGATGGCAACCCTCCTTGAAGCCAGTTCCATCTCAAGCTTTCTCAGTATAAGATCACGCTCTTTGCGTTCACGCTCGCGTTGGTATTCTCTCATTCGTTCATTCTCTCGCTCCTCTTGCTCTAACCTTTTTAAATCAAGTTCCCTTTGTATCTCTAGCCTCTTCAACTGGATTTCTTTGTCAAGTTCCTTTTCCTTAAGAGTCCGACTCTCCCGTTCGGCTCGTAACTTAGCCGCTTCGAACTGCATTTTGCGCTCCTGAAATGAATATTCTTTAAGCTTGAGCTCTCCCTCAGTAATGTTACTCGCAACTGAGGAGCCAGAAGTCTGAGGAGAAACAGGCCCTTCGGCTTTAGCAGGGAGAATGTTTCTCTCTACTAGGCCGGCCTCCACAGCCTTAAACAGTGTCTCTTTAAGTTTTTTATCATCACTAGTCAGACTAACCGAATAATGCCCCGCGAGCTGAACTAACTGCTCTTTAGTGCAGCGCAACAAAAGATCCTCGGAAGGACTCTTAATAAATTCCTCCACCACCGACATGGTCACATGAATAAACCTGAGCCACTCCGACAAAAAAAACAACCTGGTTAGCTAAACAAAAAGTGCCATCTCCAAAAACACAAACACGAAAAAACCAAAGAGCATCACTATAACCTCAAAACTGGTTGGCTTGGGAATGAGAAACTCTGGGTCCTAACTACCTACTCAAGCAACTAAATAAAACTTGCTAATCTTCGAAAGTTTACCAGTTGAAGTCGTCTTTAAACGCTGAACGTCATAAAAGCTGACTTCAGGCTGAAGTCAACAAATTGACAGCGTACCCCCACCCGGAATCGCTTTCAAAAATAAGAAAGGCAAAACAACAAAACAAAACAACAACACAGTGCTCGGTTGGAAAGGTTGTGAACCCAGCTGGAGACACACTAACTTACCCAAGTTCCTCAGTCACCAGCGCGCGCCAAAAAAAGGAAAAAAAAACCAGAAAGACGGATGCCCAGAAAAAAAACATCCCGGACGAGCTCCCAATTTTGTCACGGACCTGTCTAGGGTCAGGATCGTGAACAAAAGGGGTGAGATAGCACTGCTGGCAAAAAAACAACGGCGAACAAGGCTCAGTATATTTTAACGTATTTATTATGCAAAAACAAACAAACACAACTAAAACTCGCTATAAAGTTCACACAACCAATGCCGGTCAAACAATATTAGGGCAAGAGCGCGGCAGTGACGACGGCAGCGAGGCGTGGCTCCAAAGCAGCGTCGGACAAGACGGAACTATGCCCTTTATATAGAGCGGAGCTTCCAATCGCACGTACGCGGGAAGAGCAGCAATTTGGCGCCCTTCGCCACGGGACGTCCGGAAACATACATGACACACAACAAAACAAAACAAGGCAAAGCACAGGGAAATCACACAAGCAGGGACATAACACTGTTTCTGGCCTTCTAGTGGAAACTTTCTGTTGAGTGATTATCTGCCCTGAGAATCACTTTTTTGGACCCTAAAAGTGCATCTGAGAGCGTTTCTTCCCGTCTAGTGGAAACTCTGTGTTGACTGAATATCTGCCCTAAGCAACACTTTTTTGGACTCTGAAAGTGCATCTGAGAGCGTTTCTGGACTTCTACTGGAAACTTGGTGTTGAGTGCTCATTTGCCCTGAGAATGACTTTTTTGGTCTCTAAAAGTGCATGTGAGAGTGTTTCTGGAATTCTACTGCAAACACTGTGTTGAGAAATAATCTGACATGAGGATGACTTTTTTGAACTCTGAAAGTGCATCTGAGTGTGTTTCTGGCATTCTACTGAAAACTTTGTGTTGAGTGGATCGCTAAGAATCGCTTTTTTGTACTCTGAAAGTGCATTTGAGAGCGTTTCTAGTGTTCTATTGGAAACTGTGTGTTGACCTAATATCTGCCCTGAGAATAACTGTTTAGGACTCTGAAAATGCATTTGAGAGCATTTCTGGCCTTGTACTGGAAACTCTGTGTTGACTGAATATCTGCACTAAGAATCACTTTTTGGACTCTGAAAGAACTTTTTTGAGAGCGTTTTGATATCTGCACTAAGAATCACTTCTGGACTGGAAACTCTGTGTTGAGTGAATATCTGACTAAGGATCACTTTTTTGGACCCTGAAAATGCATTTTAGAGCGTTTCTTTAATTCTAGTGGAAACTCTGTGTTGAGTTAATATTTGCACTAAGAATCACTTTTTTGATCTCTGAAAGTGCATTTGAGAGCGTTTCTGGCCTTCCAGTGGAAACTCTGTGTTGAGTGAATATCTCACTAAGAATCACTTTTTTTGACTCTGAAAATGCATTTGAGAGCGTTTCTGGCCTTCTAGTGGAAACTCTGTGTTGAGTGAATATCTGACTAAGAATCACTTTTTTGCACTCTGAAAGTGCTTCTTAGAGAGTTTCTGGCCTTTTAGTGGAAACTTTCTGTTGAACGAATATCTACACTATGAATCACTTTTTTTGACTCTGAAAGTGCTTTTGAGAGCGTTTTTGCCCTTCCAGTGGAAACTCTGTGTTGACTGATATCTTCCCTGAGAATCACTTTTTTGGAGTGAATATCTGTGTTGAGTGAATATCTGCACTAAGAATCACTTTTTTGGACTCTGAAAGTGCATTTGAGAGCGTTTCTAGCCTTCTAGTGGAAACTCTGTCTTGACCTAATATCTGCCCTGAGATCACCGTTTTGGACTCTGAAAATGCATTTGAGAGCGTTTCTGGCCTTCTCGTGGAAACTTTGTGTTGAACTAATATGTGCACTAAGAATCACTTTTTTGGACTCTGAAAGTGCATTTGAGAGCGTTTCTAGCCTTATAGTGGAAACTCTGTGTTGACCTAATATCTGCCTTGAGAATAACTGTTTAGGACTCTGAAAATGCATTTGAGAGCATTTCTGGCCTTCTACTGGAAACTTTGTGTTGAGTGATTTTCTGCCCTGAAAAATCACTTTTTTGGACTTTGAAAGTGCTTCTTAGCGAGTTTCTGGCCTTCTACTGGAAACTCTGTGTTGAGTGAATATCTGCACTAAGGATCACTTTTTTGGACTCTGAAAGTGCATCTGCGAGCGTTTCTGGCCTTCTAGTGGAACCTCTATGTTGACTGAATATCTGCCCTCAGAATAATTGTTTTGGATTGTAAAAGTGCATTTGAGAGCGTTTCTGGCCTTCCAGTAGAAACTCTGTGTCGAGTGAATATCTGCACTAAGAATCACTTTTTTGGACCCTGAAAATGTACTTGAGAGCGTTTCTGGCCTTCTACTGGAAACTTTGTGTTGAGTGAATATCTGCACTAAGACTCACTTTTTGGACTGTGAAAGTGCATTTGAGAGCGTTTCTGGCCTTCCAGTGGAAACTCTGTGTTGACTGATGTCTGCCCTGAGAATCACTGTTTTGGACTGTGAAAGTGCATTTGAGAGCGTTTCTGGCCTTCCAGTGGAAACTCTGTGTTGAGTGAATATCTGCACAAGAATCACTTTTTTGGACTCTGAAAATGCATCTGAGAGCGTTTCTGGCATTCTAGTGGAAACTGTGTTGAGTGAATATCTGCACTAAGAATCAATTTTTTGGACTCTGAAAGTGCCTCTTAGAGAGTTTCAGGACGTCTACTGGAAACTCTGTGTTGACTGAATATCTGCCATGAGAATCACTTTTTTGGACTCTGAAAATGCATTTTGAAGCGTTTCTGGCCTTTTAGTGGAAACTCTGTGTTGACCTAATGTCTTCCCTGTGAATCACCGTTTTGGACTCTGAAAATGTATATGAGAGCATTTCTGGCCTTCTACTGGAAACTTTGTGTTGAACTAATATCTGCACTAAGAATCACTTTTTTGAACTCTGAAAGTGCATTTGAGAGCATTTCTGGCCTTCTACTGGAAACTCTGTGTTCAACTAATATCAGCACAAAAAATCACTTTTTTGGACTCTGAAAGAGCTTTTGAGAGCGTTTTTGCCCTTCCAGTGGAAACTCTGTGTTGACCTAATATCTGCCCTGACAATGACTGTTTAGGACTCTGAAAATGCATTTGAGAGCGTTTTTGCCCTTCCAGTGGAAACTCTGTGTTGACTGATGTCTGCCCTGAGAATCACTGTTTTGGACTGTGAAAGTGCATTTGAGAGCGTATCTGGCCTTCTATTGGACACTCTGTGTTGACTGAATATCTGCCCTCAGAATAATTGTTTTGGACTCTGAAAGTGCTTTTGAAAGCATTTCTGGCCTTCTACTGGAAACTCTGTTTTAAGTGAATATCTGTACTAAGGATCACTTTTTGGACACTGAAAGTGCATTTGAGAGCGTTTCTGGCCTTGCAGTGGAAACTCTGTGTTGAGTGAATATCTGCACTAAGAATCACTTTTTTTGGACTCTGAAAGTGCTTCTTAGAGAGTGTCTGGCCTTTTAGTGGAAACTTTGTGTTGAACGAATATCTGCGCTAAGAATCACTTTTTTGGACTCTGAAAGTGCATTTGAAAGCGTTTCTGGCCTTCCAGTGGAAACTCTGTATTGACCCAATATCTTCCCTGAGATCACCGTTTTGGACTCTGAAAATGCATTTGAGAACGTTTCTGGCCTTCTAGTGGAAACTTTGTGTTGAGTGAATATCTGCACTAAGAATCACTTTTTTGGACTCTGAAAGTGCATTTGAGAGCGTTTCTGGCCTTCTAGTGGAAACTCTGTGTTGAGTGAATAACTGACTAAGAATCACTTTTTTGGACCCTGAAAATGCATTTTAGGGCGTTTCTTTAATTCTAGTGGAAACTCTGTGTTGACTTAATATTTGCACTAAGAATCACTTTTTTGATCTCTGAAAATGCATTTGAGAGTGTTTCTGGCCTTCCAGTGGAAACTCTGTGTTGAGTGAATATCTGACTAAGAATCACTTTTTTGGACTCTGAAAATGCATTTGAGAGCGTTTCTGGCCTTCCAGTGGAAACTCTTTGTTCAGTGATTATCTGCCCTGAGAATTACTTTTTTGGACTCTGAAAGTGCTTCTTAGAGAGTTTCTGGCCTTTTACTTGAAACTATCTGTTGAACGAATATGTGCACTAAGAATCACTTTTTTGGACGGTGAAAGTGCATTTGAAAGCGTTTCTGGCCTTCTAGTGGAAACTGTGTGTTGAACAAATATCAACACAAAAAATCACTTTTTTAGACTCTGAAAGTGTATTTGATAGCGTTTCTGGCCTTCTACTGGAAACTCTGTGTGGAGTGAATATCTGCACTAAGAATCACTTTTTTGGACTTTGAAAGTGCATTCCAGAGCTTTTCTGGCCTTCTACTGTAAACTCTGTGTTGACTGAATATCTCCACTAAGGACTCTGAAATTTTTGGACTCTGAAAATGCATTTTGAAGCGTTTCTGGCCTTTTAGTGGAAACTCTGTGTTGACCTAATGTCTTCCCTGTGAATCACCGTTTTGGACTCTGAAAATGTATATGAGAGCATTTCTGGCCTTCTACTGGAAACTTTGTGTTGAACTAATATCTGCACTAAGAATCACTTTTTTGGACTCTGAAAGTGCATTTGAGAGCATTTCTGGCCTTCTACTGGAAACTCTGTCTTGAGTGAATATCTGCACTAAGGATCACTTTTTTGGACTCTGAAAGTGCATCTGAGAGCGTTTCTGGCCTTCTAGTGGAACCTCTGTGTTGAGTGAATATCTGCCCTGAGAATCACTTTTTTGGACTCTGAAAGTACTTCCTAGAGATTTCTGCCTTCTACTGGAAACTCTGTGCTGAAGAATATCAGCACAAAAAATCACTTTTTTGGACTCTGAAAGTGTGTTTGAGAGCGTTTCTGGCCTTCCAGTGGAAACTCTGTGTTGAGTGAATATCTGCACTAAGAATCACTTTTTGGACTCTGAAAGAGCTTTTGAGAGCGTTTTTGCCCTTCCAGTGGAAACTCTGTGTTGACCTAATATCTGCCCTGAGAATAACTGTTTAGGATTCTGAAAATGCATTTGAAAGCGTTTCTGGCCTTCTACTGGAAACTCTGTGTTGAGTGAATATCTGCACTAAGGATCACTTTTTTGGACTCTGAAAGTGCATCTGCGAGCGTTTCTGGCCTTCTAGTGTAGCCTGTGGGCCAGTTTAGTGAACTTTTGTAGTGTGCGTCTAGGCGTTTGTGGTGGTGGGACTTGTTTTTTTGCACTCTTTGTTTTTCCCATCTCATCCTTTCTGGCTCACCCACTGGTGCTTGCGTTCACTAATTAGCAATTAAGGCAGGCATTGCCTAAGACACCTGAAACACGAGTCAGGCTTATGCATAAGCCTTTGGGGTCCGACGCCGGAAACTTGCAACTGTTGTTAGCACTCTGGAGTAGTAGCAGCGCTGGGCTTTGTCTCCCGTGTCCAGGTATGTTTGCTTTTACTTGTTCGCTGTTCATCCGTGATCTGAGCACGAACGTAGGTTAAATTTTTGTTTGTTGGGTTAATAGCAGAGCAGACGCTACCTGAGCTGTATTGTCTGAACCGCCGTGTCCACACTGAGTGAATGGTCTACAGGCTAATAGCGGAGCAGACGCTACCTGAGCTGTATGGTTTGAACCGGCGTTTCTACACTGAGTGAATAGTCTACAATCACTGGCAACGCTGTTAGCTGGGTACGATATGACATGCATTGATGTGGATTATTCAGTGTTATTGTGTTCTTTGTAATGCCAAGCATATTTATTTCTTATCAGCATTCCCATGGGTGTGACTGACTGGCTGGGTTATTTGGGTCGGCAACTGTAGCGTCTGCCTTTCACTGGAGAAGAGCCGTCCAGCTACTCAGAGCGGCTGGCTGCTGTTCTTTTACAGTATGAATGTCTTGAGTGTGGTGCTGCTAATAGAAGCGTTTCTTTTGTTTTCTTGGTTTTGTGTTGTTTTGGTTGTTTGTTTCTTTTTCTCTCTAGCCCGTGTGCAATAGATTGTCTTTTGCTAGATGGTGTTGTAGGCTGCGGGCTAGAGTGAATTTTAAATCTTTTTTTTTTTTTTTTTTTTTTTTGTTTGTCCCTCCCTGCTCCTTATTAGCCACAGTAGCCTTAGAGGGGGGGCATTGGATAGCCTAAGGTGCGGGAGACTTCGCTAGAAAGCCGGCCCTGGTGTTTCTGGTTCACAAGTAATTTGATTTACCACGCTGAGTGAGTTTTTCCTCTCTTTACCATCTCTTTGTAGTGTGGTGTGAGGTTTTGGAGTGTGTACTGAGATTGAGCACATTAGTCACGTGTGGTATTGTAAACCCAGCTTTTCTAGGGGTTCTCGTCATCTGACTAGCGGGCCTCCTCCCCCTACTAGTGGCCAAGTGGCTTCCACCCTGTGCCCCTTCCCTATTATTTATGAGTTTATTCTGTGTATTTTGTGTGAACGAACAACAACCCTTTATTTAATAAAGACCATATTATTCTATTTTTCTAAAACCTGTGTGCGTATGTTTTTTTTTTGGGACAGAGTTCCCTTTGCTCCGATTATTATGTTCATTGGCAGGCTAAAGGGGTGGTGTATTCAGCTTGTAGGCGGGTGCTACACTAGTGGAACCTGTATGTTGACTGAATATCTGCACTCAGAATAATTGTTTTGGACTCTGAAAGAGCTTAGCGAGCGTTTTTGCCCTTCCAGTGGAAACTCTGTGTTGACTGATATCTGCCCTGAAAATCACTTTTTTGGACTCTGAAAGTGCAGTTGAGAGCGTTTCTGGCCTTCCAGTGGAAACTCTGTGTTGACCCAATATCTTCCCTGAGATCACCGTTTTGGACTCTGAAAATGCATTTGAGAGCGTTTCTGGCCTTCTACTGGAAACTTTGTGTTCACTGAATATCTACACTAAGAATCACTTTTTTGGACTCTGAAAGTGCATCTGAGAGCGTTTCTGGCCTTCTAGTGGAACCTCTATGTTGACTGAATATCTGCCCTCAGAATAATTGTTTTGGACTCTGAAAGGGCTTTTGAGAGCGTTTTTGCCCTTCCAGTGGAAACTCTGTGGTGAGTGAATATCTGCACTAAGAATTACTTTTTGGACTCTGAAAGAACTTTTGAGAGCGTTTTTGCCCTTCCAGTGGAAACTCTGTGTTGACTGATATCTTCCCTGAGAATCACTTTTTTGGAATCTGAAAGTGCATTTGAGAGCGTTTCTGGCCTTCCAGTGGAAACTTTGTGTTGAACTAATATCTGCACTAAGAATCACTTTTTTGGACTCTGAAAGTGTCTCTTAGAGAGTTTCAGGACATCTACTGGAAACTCTGTGTTGACCTAATATCTGCCCTGAGAATAACTGTTTTGGACTCTGAAAATGCATTTGAGAGCGTTTCTGGCCTTCTACTGGAAACTTTGTGTTGAACTAATATCTGCACTAAGAATCGCTTTTTTAGACTCTGAAAATGCATTTGACAGCGTTTCGGGCCTTTTAGTAGAAACTCTGTGTTGACCTAATATCGACCCTGAGAATAACTGCTTAGGACTCTGAAAATGCATTTGAGAGCGTCTCTGGCCTTCTACTGGAAACTTTGTGTTGAGTGAATATCTGCACTAAGGATCACTTTTTTGGACTCTGAAAAAGCATTTGAGAGCGTTTCTGGCCTTCTACTGGAAACTTTTGAGTGAATATCTGCACTAAGATTCATTTTTTTGGACTCTGAAAGTGCATTCCAGAGCGTTTCTGGCCTTCTACTGGAAACTCTGTGTTGACTGAATATCTCCACTAAGGACTCTGAAATTTTTGTACTCTGAAAATGCATTTTAGAGCGTTCCTGGCCTTTTAATGGAAACTCTGTGTTGACCTAATGTCTTCCCTGTGAATCACCGTTTTGGACTCTGAAAATACATTTGAGAGTGTTTCTGGCCTTCTACTGGAAACTCTGTGTTGAGTGATTTTCTGCACTAAGGATCACTTTTTTGGACTCTGAAAGTGCATCTGAGAGCGTTTCTGGCCTTCTAGTGGAAACTCTGTGTTGAGTGAATATCTGACTAAGAATCACTTTTTTGGACCCTGAAAATGCTTTTGAGAGCATTTCTTGCATTCTAGTGTAAACTCTGTGTTGAGTTAATATTTGCACTAAGAATCACTTTTTTGGTCTCTGAAAATGCATTTGAGAGCGTTTCTGGCCTTCCAGTGGTAACTCTGTGTTGAGTGATTATCTGCCCTGAGAACCACCGTTTTGGACTCTGAAAGTGCTTCTTAGAGAGTTTCTGGCTTTTTAGTGGAAATTCGGTGTTGAGTTAATATCTGCACTAAGAATCACTTTTTGGACTCTGAAAGAACTTTCGAGAGCGTTTTTGCCCTTCCATATGAAACTCTGTGTTGACTGATATCTGCCCTGAGAATCACTTTTTTGGACTCTGAAAGTGCATTTGAGAGCGTTTCCGGCCTTCAACTGGAAACTCTGTGTTGAGTGATTATCTGCTCTGAGAATCACTTTCTTGGACTCTGAAAGTGTATTTGAGAGCGTTTCTGGCCTTCTACTGGAAACTCTGTGTTGAGTGATTATCTGCTCTGAGAATCACTTTCTTGGACTCTGAAAGTGTATTTGAGAGCTTTTCTGGCCTTCTACTGGAAACTCTGTGTTGACTGAATATCTGCGCTAAGAATCACTTTTTTGTACTTTGAAAATGCATTTGAGAGTCTTTCTGGCCTTCTACTGGAAACTTTGTGTTGAGTGAATATCTGCCCTGAGAATCACTTTTTTGGACTCTGAAAGTGCATCTGAGAGCGTTTCTGGCCTTCTAGTGGAACCTCTATGTTGACTGAATATCTGTCCTCAGAATACTTGTTTTGGACTCTGAAAGTGCATTTGTGAGACTTTTCTGGCCTTCCAGTGGAAACTCTGTGTTGAGTGAATATCTGCACTAAGAACCATTTTTTTGGACCCTGAAATGTATTTGAAAGCATTTCTGGCCTTCTACTGGAAACTTTGTGTTGACTGAATGCCTGCACTAAGAATCACTTTTTGGACTCTGAAAGAGCTTTTGAGAGCGTTTTTGCCCTTCCAGTGGAAACCTTGTGTTGAGGGATTATCTGCCCTGAGAATCACTTTTTTGGACTCTGAAAGTGTATTTGAGAGCGTTTCTGGCCTTCTACTGGAAACTCTGTGTTGACTGAATATCTGCACTAAGAATCACTTTTTTGGACTTTGAAAATGCATTTGAGAGTGTTTCTGGCCTTCTACTGGAAACTCTGTGTTAGGTGAATATCTGCACTAAGAATCATTTTTTGCATTCTGAAAGTGCATTCCAGAGCGTTTCTGGCCTTCTAGTGGAACCTCTATGTTGACTGAATATCTGCCCTCAGAATTCTTGTTTTGGACTCTGAAAGTGCATCTGAGAGCGTTTCTGGCCTTCTAGTGGAACCTCTATGTTGACTGAATATCTGCCCTCAGAATAATTGTTTTGGACTCTGAAAGGGCTTTTGAGAGCGTTTTTGCACTTCCAGTGGAAACTCTGTGGTGAGTGAATATCTGCACTAAGAATCACTTTTTGGACTCTGAAAGAACTTTTGAGAGCGTTTTTGCCCTTCCAGTGGAAACTCTGTGTTGACTGATATCTTCCCTGAGAATCACTTTTTTGGAATCTGAAAGTGCATTTGAGAGCGTTTTTGCCCTTCCAGTGGAAACTCTGTGTTGACTGATGTCTGCCCTGAGAATCACTGTTTTGGACTGTGAAAGTGCATTTTAGAGCGTTTCTGGCGTTCTAGTGGAAACTGTGTTGAGTGAATATCTGCACTAAGAATCACTTTTTTGGACTCTGAAAGTGTCTCTTAGAGAGTTTCAGGAAATCTACTGGAAACTCTGTGTTGACCTAATATCTGCCCTGAGAATAACTGTTTTGGACTCTGAAAATGCATTTGAGAGCGTTTCTGGCCTTCTACTGGAAACTCTGTGTTGAACTAATATCTGCACTAAGAATCACTTTTTTAGACTCTGAAAATGCATTTTAGAGCGTTTCTGGCGTTCTAGTGGAAACTGTTGAGTGAATATCTGCACTAAGAATCACTTTTTTGGACTCTGAAAGTGTCTCTTAGAGAGTTTCAGGAAATCTACTGGAAACTCTGTGTTGACCTAATATCTGCCCTGAGAATAACTGTTTTGGACTCTGAAAATGCATTTGAGAGCGTTTCTGGCCTTCTACTGGAAACTTTGTGTTGAACTAATATCTGCACTAAGAATCACTTTTTTAGACTCTGAAAATGCATTTGACAGCGTTTCTGGCCTTTTAGTAGAAACTCTGTGTTGACCTAATATCGACCCTGAGAATAACTGCTTAGGACTCTGAAAATGCATTTGAGAGCGTCTCTGGCCTTCTACTGGAAACTTTGTGTTGAGTGAATATCTGCACTAATGATCACTTTTTTGGACTCTGAAAATGCATTTGGGAGCGTTTCTGGCCTTCTACTGGAAACTTTTCAGTGAATATCTGCACTAACAATCATTTTTTTGGACTCTGAAAGTGCATTCCAGAGCGTTTCTGGCCTTGTGCTGGAAACTCTGTGTTGACTGAATATCTGCACTAAGAATCACTTTTTTGGACTCTGAAAATGCATTTGAGAGCGTTTCTGGCCTTTTAGTGGAAACTCTGTGTTGACCTAATATCTTCCCTGAGAATCACAGTTTTGGACTCTGAAAATGCATTTGAGAGCGTTTCTGGCCTTCTACTGGAAACTTTGTGTTGAGTGAATAACTGCACTAAGAATTACTTTTTTGACTCTGAAAGTGCAGTTGAGAGAGTTTCTGGCCTTCCAGTGGAAACTCTGTGTTGAGTGAATATCTGACTAAGAATCACTTTTTTGGACCCTGAAAATGCATTTTAGAGCGTTTCTTTAATTCTAGTGGAAAATCTTTGTTGAGTTAATATTTGCACTAAGAATCACTGTTTTGATCTCTGGAAATGCATTTGAGAGTGTTTCTGGCCTTCCAGTGGAAACTCTTTGTTGAGTGATTATCTGCCCTGAGAATCACTTTTTTGGACTATGAAAGTGCTTCTTGGAGAGTTTCTGGCCTTGTACTTGAAACTATGTGTTGAACGAATATTTGCACTAAGAATCACTTTTTTGGATGCTGAAAGTGTATTTGAGAGCGTTTCTGGCCTTCCAGTGGAAACTCTGTGTTGAGTGAATATCTGCACTAAAATTCACTTTTTTGGACTCAGAAAGTGCATTTGAGAGCGTTTCTGGCCTTCTAGTGGAAACTCTGTGTTGAGTGAATATCTGCACTAAGAATCAATTTTTTGACTCTGAAAGTGCATTTGAGAGAGTTTCTGGCCTTTTGTGTGGAAACTCTGTGTTGACCTAATATCTGCACTAAGAATAACTGTTTTGGACTCTGAAAATGCATTTGAGAGCGTTTCTGGCCTTCTACTGGAAACTTGTGTTGAGTGAATATCTGCACTAAGAATCATTTTTTTGGACTCTGAAAATGCATTTGAGAGCGTTTCTGGCCTTCTACTGGAAACTCTGTGTTGACTGAATATCTGCACTAAGAATAACTGTTTTGGACTCTGAAAGTGCATTTGAGAGACTTTTCTGGCCTTCCAGTGGAAACTCTGTGTTGAGTGAATATCTGCACTAAGAATATTTTTGGCACTAAGAATCATTTTTTGGACTCTGAAAGTGCATTTGAAGCACTTTTGGACTCTGAAAGAGCTTTTGGAGCCTTCCACTGAAACTCTGTGTTGACTGAATATCTGCACTAAGAATCACTTTTTGGACTCTGAAAGAACATTTGAGAGCGTTTCTGGCCTTCCACTGGAAACTCTGTGTTGACTGAATATCTTCCCTGAGAATCACTTTTTGGACTCTGAAAATGCTTTGAGAGCGTTTCTGGCCTTCTACTGGAAACTCTGTGTTGAGTGAATATCTGCACTAAGAATCACTTTTTGGACTCTGAAAGTGTCTTTGAGAGAGTTTCTGGCCTTCCAGTGGAAACTCTGTGTTGAGTGAATATCTGCACTAAGAATCACTTTTTGGACTCTGAAAACCATTTTGAGAGCGTTTCTGCCCTTCCAGTGGAAACTCTGTGTTGAGTGAATATCTGCACTAAGAATCACTGTTTTGGACTCTGAAAATGCATTTGAGAGCGTTTCTGGCCTTCCAGTGGAAACTCTGTGTTGAGTGAATATCTGCACTAAGAATCACTTTTTTGGACTCTGAAAGTGCATCTGAGAGCGTTTCTGGCCTTTCTCTGGAAACTCTGTGTTGAGTGAATATCTGCACTAAGAATCACTTTTTGGACTCTGAAAGTGCATTTTAGAGCGTTTCTGGCCTTCTAGTGGAAACTCTGTGTTGAGTGAATATCTGCACTAAGAATCACTTTTTGGACCTCTGAAAATGCATTTGAGAGCGTTTCTGGCCTTCTTCCAGTGGAAACTCTGTGTTGAGTGAATATCTGCCCTGAGAATCACTTTTTGGACTCTGAAAGTGCATTTGAGAGCGTTTCTGGCCTTCCACTGGAAACTCTGTGTTGAGTGAATATCTGCCCTGAGAATCACTTTTTTGGACTCTGAAAGTGCATTTGAGAGCGTTTCTGGCCTTCTAGTGGAAACTCTGTGTTGAGTGAATATCTGCACTAAGAATCACTTTTTTTGGACTCTGAAAGTGCATATGAGAGACTTTTCTGGCCTTCCAGTGGAAACTCTGTGTTGAGTGAATATCTGCACTAAGAACCATTTTTTTGGACTCTGAAATGTATTTGAAAGCATTTCTGGCCTTCCAGTGGAAACTCTGTGTTGACCAAATATCTGCACTGAGAAACACTTTTGGACTCTGAAAGAGCATTTGAGAGCGTTTCTGCCCTTCCAGTGGAAACTCTGTGTTGAGTGAATATCTGCACTAAGAATCAAGAATCACTTTTTGGACTCTGAAAGAACTTTTGAGAGCGTTTTTGCACTTCCATATGAAACTCTGTGTTGACTGATATCTGCCCTGAGAATCACTTTTTGGAATCTGAAAGTGCATTTGAGAGCGTTTCTGGCCTTCAACTGGAAACTCTGTGTTGAGTGAATATCTGCACTAAGAATCACTTTTTTGGACCCTGAAAATGCATTTTAGAGCATTTCTGGCCTTCTAGTGGAAACTCTGTGTTGAGTTAATATCTGCACTAAGAATCACTTTTTGGACTCTGAAAATGCATTTGAGAGCGTTTCTGGCCTTCCAGTGTAAACTCTGTGTTGAGTGATTATCTGCCCTGAGAATCACACTTTTGGACTCTGAAAGTGCATTTGAGAGAGTTTCTGGCCTTTTAGTGAAAACTCTGTGTTGACCTAAAATCTGCACTAAGAATCACTTTTTAGGACTCTGAAAATGCATTTGAGAGCGTTTTTGCCTTCAACTGGAAACTCTGTGTTGAGTGAATATCTGCCCTGAGAATCACTTTTTGTACTCTGAAAGTGCATTTTAGAGCGTTTCTGGCCTTCTACTGGAAACTCTGTGTTGAGTGAATATCTGCACTAAGAATCACTTTTTGGACTCTGAAAATGCATTTTAGAGCATTTCTTTAATTCTAGTGGAAAATCTGTGTTGAGTTAATATCTGCACTAAGAATCACTTTTTTGCACTCTGAAAATGCATTTGAGAGTGTTTCTGGCCTTCCAGTGGAAACTCTGTGTTGAGTGAATATCTGCCCTGAGAATCACTTTTTTTGGACTCTGAAAATTCTTCTTAGAGAGTTTCTGGCCTTCTAGTAGAAACTCTGTGTTGAGTGAATATCTGCACTAAGAATAACTTTTTTGGACTCTGAAAATGCATTTGAGAGCGTTTCTGGCCTTCTAGAGGAAACTTTGTGTTGAGTGAATATCTGCACTAAGAATCACTTTTTGGACCCTGAAAGTGCTTTTGAGAGCATTTCTGGCATTCTAGTGGAAACTCTGTGTTGAGTTAATATCTGCACTAAGAATCACTTTTTGGTCTCTGAAAGAACATTTGAGAGCGTTTCTGGCCTTCCAGTGGAAACACTGTGTTGACTGAATATCTGCCCTGAGAATCACTTTTTGTACTCTGAAAGTGCATTTGAGAGAGTTTCTGGCCTTTTAGTGGAAACTTTGTGTTGAGTTAATATCTTCCCTGAGAATCACTTTTAGACTCTGAAAATGCATTTTAGAGCGTTTCTTGGCCTTCTAGAGGAAATTCTGTGTTGAGTGAATATCTGCACTAAGAATCACTTTTTTGGACTCTGAAAGTGCATTTGAGAGCGTTTCTGGCCTTCCAGGTGGAAACTCTGTGTTGAGTGAATATCTTCCTGAGAATCACTGTTTAGGACTCTGAAAATGCATTTGAGAGCATTTCTGGCCTTCTAGTGGAAACTTTGTGTTGAACTAATATTTGCACTAAGAATCACTTTTTGGACTCTGAAAATGCATTTGAGAGCGTTTCTGGCCTTCCTGTGGAAACTCTGTGTTGAGTGAATATCTGCCCTGAGAATCACTTTTTGGACTCTGAAAGTGCTTTTGAGAGCGTTTCTGGCCTTTTAGTGGAAACTCTGTGTTGAGTGAATATCTGCAGTGAGAATCAATTTTTAGACTCTGAAAGTGCATTTGAGAGAGTTTCTGGCCTTTTAGTGTAAACTCTGTGTTGAGTGAATATCTGCATTAAGAATCACTTTTTGGCTCTGAAAGTGCATTTGAGTGCGTTTCTAGCCTTTCAGAGGAAACTCTGTGTTGAGTGAATATCTGCACTAAGATTCACTTTTTTGGACTCTGAAATGCATTTGAGAGCGTTTCCAATCTCTCTGGTGGAAACTCTGTGTTGAACTGAATATCTGCACTGAGAATAAGAACTGTTTTGCACTCTGAAAGTGCATTTGAGAGCGTTTCTGGCCTTCTAGTGAAAACTCTGTGTTGAACTGAATATCTGCACTAAGAATCACTTTTTGGACTCTGAAAGTGCATTTTAGAGAGTTTCTGGCCTTTTAGTGGAAACTCTGTGTTGAGTGAATATCTGCACTAATATCACTTTTTGGACTCTGAAAGTGCATTTGAAAGCGTTTCTGGCCTTCCAGTGGAAACTCTGTGTTGAGACCAAATATCTTCAGTGAGAATCACCGTTTGGACTCTGAAAATGCATTTGAGAGCGTTTCTGGCCTTCCAGTGGAAACTCTGTGTTGAGTTAATATCTGCACTAAGAATCACTTTTTGGACTCTGAAAGAACTTTTGAGAGCGTTTTTGCCCTTCCATATGAAACTCTGTGTTGAGTGAATATCTGCCCTGAGAATCACTTTTTTGGACTCTGAAAGTGCATTTGAGAGCGTTTCTGGCCTTCAACTGGAAACTTTGTGTTGAGTGAATATCTGCACTAAGAATCACTTTTTGGACTCTGAAAATGCATTTGAGAGGGTTTCTGGCCTTCCAGTGTAAACTCTGTGTTGAGTGAATATCTGCCCTGAGAATCACTTTTTTGGACTCTGAAAATGCATTTCAGAGCGTTTCTGGCCTTCTAGTGGAAATTCTGTGTTGAGTGAATATCTGCACTAAGAATAACTTTTTTGGACTCTGAAAATGCATTTGAGAGCGTTTCTGGCCTTCTAGAGGAAATTCTGTGTTGAGTGAATATCTGACTGAGATTCACTTTTTTGGACCCTGAAAGTGCTTTTGAGAGCATTTCTTGCATTCTAGTGGAAACACTGTGTTGAGTTAATCTCTGCACTAAGAATCACTTTTTGGTCTCTGAAAGAACATTTGAGAGCGTTTCTGGCCTTCCAGTGGAAACACTGTGTTGACTGAATATCTGCCCTGAGAATCACTTTTTGGACTCTGAAAATGCATTTGAGAGAGTTTCTGGCCTTTTAGTGGAAACTTTGTGTTGACCTAATATCTTCCCTGAGAATAACTGTTTTTGCACTCTGAAAATGCATTTGAGAGCGTTTCTGGCATTCTAGTGGAAACTTTGTGTTGAGTTAATATCTGCACTAAGAATCACTTTTTTGGACTCTGAAAATGCATTTGAGAGCGTTTCTGGCCTTCCAGTGGAAACTCTGTGTTGAGTGAATATCTGCACTAAGAATCACTTTTGGACTCTGAAAGTTCATTTGAGAGCGTTTCTGGCCTTCCAGTGGAAACTCTGTGTTGAGTAAAATCTGCACTGAGAATCACTTTTTTGGACTCTGAAAATGCATTTGAGAGCGTTTCTGGCCTTCAACTGGAAACTTTGTGTTGAGTGAATATCTGCACTGAGAATCACTTTTTGGACTCTGAAAGTGCATTTGAGAGCGTTTCTGGCCTTTTAGTGTAAACTCTGTGTTGAGTGAATATCTGCCATTAAGAATCACTTTTTGGACTCTGAAAGTGCATTTGAGAGTGTTTCTGCCTTTCAGTGGAAACTCTGTGTTGACTGAATATCTGCACTAAGAATCACTTTTTGGACTCTGAAAATGCATTTGAGAGAGTTTCTGGCCTTCTAGTGGAAACTCTGTGTTGAGTGAATATCTGCACTGAGAATCAATTTTTTGGACTCTGAAAATTCATTTCAGAGCGTTTCTTGCCTTCTAGTAGAAATTCTGTGTTGAGTGAATATCTGCACTAAGAATCACTTTTTTTGACTCTGAAAATGCATTTGAGAGCGTTTCTGGCCTTCTAGAGGAAAACTTTGCGTTGAGTGAATATCTGACTAAGAATCACTTTTTTGGACCCTGAAAGTGCTTTTGAGAGCATTTCTTGCATTCTAGTGGAAACACTGTGTTGAGTTAATCTCTGCACTGAGAATCACTTTTTGGGCTCTGAAAATGCATTTGAGAGACTTTCTGGCCATCTAGTGGAAACACTGTGTTGACTGAAATATCTGCCCTGAGAATCACTTTTTGTACTCTGAAAGTGCTTTGAGAGAGTTTCTGGCCTTTAGTGGAAACTTTGTGTTGACCTAATATCTTCCCTGAGAATAACTTTTTTTAGCACTCTGAAAATGCATTTGAGAGACTTTCTGGCCTACTATTGGAAACTCTGTGTTCAGTAAATATCTGACTAAGAATCACTTTTTTGGACTCTGAAAGTGCATTTGAGAGCGTTTCTGGCCTTCTAGTGGAAACTCTGTGTTGAGTGAATGTCTGACTAAGAATCACTTTTTTGGACTCTGAAAATGCATTTGAGAGCGTTTCTGCCTTCTACTGGAAACTCTGTGTTTAGTTAATATCTGCACTAAGAATCACTTTTTTGGTCTCTGAAAATGCATTTGAGAGCGTTTCTGGCCTTGTACTGGAAACTCTGTGTTGAGTGAATATCTGCACTAAGAATCACTTTTTGGCTCTGAAAGTGCATTTGAGAGCATTTCTGGCCTTTCACTGGAAACTCTGTGTTTAGTGAATATCTGCACTAAGAATCACTTTTTTGGACTCTGAAATGCATTTGAGAGCGTTTCTGGCCTTCCAGTGGAAACTCTGTGTTGAGTGAATATCTGCACTAAGAATCACTTTTTTGGACTCTGAAAATGCATTTGAGAGCGTTTCTGGCCTTCTAGTGGAAACTCTGTGTTGACTGAATATCTGCACTAAGAATCACTTTTTTGGACCCTGAAAATGCATTTGAGAGCGTTTCTGGCCTTCCACCGAAAACTTTGTGTTGAGTGAATATCTGCACTAATAATCACTTTTTTTGACTCTGAAAATGCATTTGAGAGCGTTTCTTGCCTTCTAGTAGAAACATTGTGTTGAGTGAATATCTGCCCTGAGAATTACTTTTTTGGGCTCCAAAAGTGCATTTGAGAGACTTTCTGGACATCTATTGGAATCTCTGTGTTCAGTAAATATCTGGACTCACAATCACTTTTTTGTTCTCTCACAATGCATTTGACAGCGTTTCTGGCCTTCTCGTGGAAACCTCGTGTTGACTGAATATCTGCCCTGAGAATTATTTTTTTGGGCTCCAAAAGTGCATTTGAGAGACTTTCTGGACTTCTATTGGAATCTCTGTGTTCAGTAATTATCTGGACTCACAATCACTTTATTGGACTCTCACAGTGCATTTGAGAGCGTTTCTGGCCTTCTAGTGGAAACTCTGTGTTGAGTGAATATCTGACTAAGAATCACTTTTTTGGACCCTGAAAATGCATTTTAGAGCATTTCTTTAATTCTACTGGAAACTCTGTGTTGAGTTAATCTTTGCACTAAGAATCACTTTTTGGTCTCTGAAAATGGATTTGAGAGCGTTTCTGGCCTTGTACTGGAAACTCTGTGTTGAGTGAATATCTGACTAAGAATCACTTTTTTGGACCCTGAAAATGCATTTGAGAGCATTTCTTGCATTCTACTGGAAAATTTGTGTTTAGTTAATATTTGCACTAAAAATCACTTTTTTGGTCTCTGAAAATGCATTTGAGAGCGTTTCTGGCCTTCCAGTGGAAACTCTGTGTTGAGTGAATATCTGCACTAAGGATCACTTTTTCGGACTCTGAAATGCATTTGAGAGCGTTTCTGGCCTTCTAGTGGAATCTCTATGTTGACTGAATATCTGCACTAAGAATCACTTTTTTGGACCCTGAAAATGCATTGGAGAGCGTTTCTGGCCTTCCACCGAAAACTTTGTGTTGAGTGAATATCTGCACTAAAAATCACTTTTTTTGACTCTGAAAATGCATTTGAGAGCGTTTCTTGCCTTCTAGTAGAAACATTGTGTTGAGTGAATATCTGCCCTGAGAATTACTTTTTTGAGCTCCAAAAGTGCATTTGAGAGACTTTCTGGACATCTATTGGAATCTCTGTGTTCAGTAAATATTTGGACTCACAATCACTTTTTTGTTCTCTCACAATGCATTTGACAGCGTTTCTGGCCTTCTCGTGGAAACCTCGTGTTGCCTGAATATCTGCCCTGAGAATTATTTTTTTGGGCTCCAAAAGTGCATTTGAGAGACTTTCTGGACTTCTATTGGAATCTCTGTGTTCAGTAAATATCTGGACTCACAATCACTTTATTGGACTCTCACAGTGCATTTGAGAGCGTTTCTGGCCTTCTAGTGGAAACTCTGTGTTGAGTGAATATCTGACTAAGAATCACTTTTTTGGACCCTGAAAATGCATTTTAGAGCGTTTCTTTAATTCTAGTGGAAACTCTGTGTTGAGTTAATCTTTGCACTCAGAATCACTCTTTTGTCTCTGAAAATGGATTTGAGAGCGTTTCTGGGCTTGTACTGGAAACTCTGTGTTGAGTGAATATCTGACTAAGAATCACTTTTTTGGACCCTGAAAATGCATTTGAGACCATTTCTTGCATTCTACTGGAAAATTTGTGTTTAGTTAATATTTGCACTAAGAATCACTTTTTTGGTCTCTGAAAATGCATTTGAGAGCGTTTCTGGCCTTCCAGTGGAAACTCTGTATTGGGTGAATATCTGCCCTAAGAATCACTTTTTTGGACTCTGAAATGCATTTGAGAGCGTTTCTGGCCTTCTAGTGGAAACCCTGTAATAAGTGAATATCTGCACTTAGAATCACTTTTTTGGACTCTGAAAGTGCATTCTTCCCTCTATGAGAAACTCTGTTTTGACCTAATATCTGCCCTGAGAATAACTGTTTAGGACTCTGAAAATGCATTTGAGAGCGTTTCTGGCCTTGTACTGGAAACTCTATGTTGAGTGAATATCTTAATAAGATTCACTTTTTTGGACCCTGAAAATGCATTTTTGTGCGTTTCTTTAATTCTAGTGGAAACTCTGTGTTGAGTTAATCTTTGCACTAAGAATCACTTTTTTGGTCTCTGAAAATGGATTTGAGAGCGTTTCTGGCCTTGTACTGGAAACTCTGTGTTGACTGAATATCTGCACTAAGAATCACTTTTTTGGACTCTGGAAATGCATTTGAGAGCGTTTCTGGCCTTTTATGGAAACTCTGTGTTGAACTAATATCTTCCCTGAGAATCACACTTTTGGACTCTGAAAATGCATTTGAGAGCGTTTCTGGCCTTTTAGTGGAAACTCTGTGTTGACCTAATATCTTCCCTGAGAATCACAGTTTTAGACTCTGAAAGTGCATTTGAGAGCGTTTCTAGCCTTCTACTGGAAATTCTGTGTTGAGTGAATATCGGCACTAAGAATCACTTTTTTGGACTCTGAAATTGCATCTGAGAGCGTTTCTGGCTTTCTAGTGGAACCTCTATGTTGACTGAGTATCTGCCCTCAGATTAATTGCTTTGGACTCTGAAAGTGCATTTGAGAGCGTTTCTGGCCTCCTGTTGCAAACTCTGTGTTGAACGAATATCTGCACTAAGAATCACTTTTTTGGACTCCGAAAGTTCATTTGAGAGCGTTTCTGGCCTTCCAGTGGAAACTCTGTGTTGAGTGAATATCTGCACTAAAAATCACTTTTTTGGACTCAGAAAGTGCATTTGAGAGCATTTCTGGCCGTCTCCTGGAAACTCTGTGTTGAGTGAATATCTGCAGTGAGAATCAATTTTTGGACTCTGAAAGTGCATTTGAGAGAGTTTCTGGCCTTTTAGTGGAAACTCTGTGTTGAGTGAATATCTGCACTAACAATCCCTTATTTGGACTCTGAAAGTGCATTTGAGAGCGTTTCTGGCCTTCTCGTTGAAACTCCGTGTTGACTGAATATCTGCCCTGAGAATTACTTTTTTGAGCTCCAAAAGTGCATTTGAGAGACTTTCTGGACTTCTATTGGAATCTCTATGTTCAGTAAATATCTGGACTCAGAATCACTTTTTTGGACTCTCACATTGCATTTGAGAGCGTTCCTGGCCTTCTCGTGGAAACCTCGTGTTGACTGAATATCTGCCCTGAGAATTACTTTTTTGGGCTCCAAAAGTGCGTTTGAGAGACTTTCTGGACTTCTATTGGAATCTCTGTGTTCAGTAAATATGTGGACTCACAATCACTTTTTTGGACTCTCACAGTGCATTTGAGAGCGTTTCTGGCCTTCTAGTGGAAACTCTGTGTTGAGTGAATATCTGACTAAGAATCACTTTTTTGGACCCTGAAAATGCATTTTAGAGCGTTTCTTTAATTCTAGTGAAAACTCTGTGTTAAGTTAATATTTGCACTAAGAATCACTTTTTTGATCTCTCAAAATGCATTTGAGAGCGTTTCTGGACTTCCAGTGGAAACTCTGTGTTGAGTGAATAACTGCAGTAAGAATCACTTTTTTGGACTCTGAAAGTGCATTTGAGAGCGTTTCTGGCCATCTACTGTAAACTCTGTGTTGAGTGAATAACTGCGCTGAGAATCACGTTTTGGGTCTCAGAAAGAACTTTTGAGAGCGTTTCTGGCCTTTTAGTGGAAACTCTATTTTGACTGAATATCTGCCCTCAGAATAATTGTTTTGGACTCTGAAAATGCATTTGAGAACGTTTCTGGCCTTTTAGTGGAAACTCTGTGTTGAGTGAATATCTGCCGTCAGAATAATTGTTTTGGACTCTGAAAGTGCATTTGAGAGCGTTTCTGGCCTTATACTGGCCAGAAACACTCTGTGTTGAGTGAATATCTGCACTAAGGATCACTTTTTTGGTCTCTGAAAGTGCATCTGAGAGCGTTTCTGGCCTTCTAGTGGAACCTCCATGATGACTGAATATCTACACTAAGAATCTCTTTTTTGTACTCTGAAAGTATATGTGAAAGCGTTTTGGGCCTTCTACTGAAACTCTGTGTTGAGTGAATATAAGCATTAAGAATCACTTTATTGGACTCTGAAAGAGCATCTGAGATCGTTTCTGCACTTCTGGTGGAAACTTAGCGTTGGGTCATTATCTGCCCTGAGAATCACTTTTTTGGACCCTGAAAAGGTGTTTGAGAGTGATTCTGACATTCCAGTGGAAACTCTGTGTTGAGTGAATATCTGCACTAAGTATCAAACTCTCTAAGAGGCACTTTCAGAGTCCAAAAAAGTGATTCTTAGTGCAGATATTCACTCAACACAGAGTTTCCACTAAAAGACTAGAAACTCTCTAAGAAGAACTTTCAGAGTCCAAAAGTGTGATTCTCAGAGCAGATAATCACTCAACCCAGAGTTTCCTCTGGAAGGCCAGAAACGATCTCAAATGAACATTCGGAGTTCAAAAAAGTGATTCTTAGTGCAGATATTCGTTCAACACAGAGTTTACAGTAGATGGCCAGAAACGCTCTCAAATGCACTTTCAGAGCCAAAAAGTGATTCTTAATGCAGATATTCACTCAACACATAGTTTACAGTAGATGGCCAGAAACGCTCTCAAATGAACTTTCAGAGTCCAAAAAAGTGATTTTTAGTGCAGATATTCACTCAACACAGAGTTTCCACTGGAAGGCCAGAAACTCTCTCAAATGTACTTTCAAAGGCCAAAAAGTGATTCTCACTGCAGATATTCACTCAACACACAGAGTTTCCAGAAGAGGCCAGTAAGTGCAGATATTCACTCAACACAGAGTTTCAGAAGCACTTTCGAGTCCAAAAAGTGAGTCTTAGTGCAGATATTCACTCAACACAGATTTTCCACTGAAAGGCCAGAATCGCTCTCAAATGCACTTTCAGAGTCCAAAAAAGTGATTCTCACTGCAGATATTCACTCAACACAGAGTTTTCACTGAAAGGCCAGAAACGCTCTCAAATGCACTTTCAGAGTCCAAAATTGATTCTCACTGCAGATATTCACTCAACACACAGTTTTCACTGGAAGGCCAGAAACGCTCAAATGCACTTTCAGAGTCCAAAAAGTGATACTTAGTACAGATATTCACTCAACACATAGTTTACAGTAGATGGCCAGAAACGCTCTCAAATGCACTTTCAGAGTCCAAAAAGTGATTTTTAGTGCAGATATTCACTCAACACAGAGTTTCCACTGGAAGGCCAGAAACGCTCTCAAATGCACTTTCTGAGACCAAAAAAGTGATTCTTAGTACAGATATTCACTCAACAGAGAGTTTCCACCAGAAGGCCAGAAACGCTCTCAAATGCACTTTCAGAGTCCCAACACGTGATTCTAAGCGCAGATATTCACTCAACACAGAGTTTACAGTAGATGGCCAGAAACGCTCTCAAATGCACTTTCAGAGTCCAAAAAGTGAATCTTACTGCAGATATTCACTCAACACAGAGTTTCCACTGGAAGGCCAGAAACGCTCTCAAATGCACTATAAGAGTCCAAAAAGTGATTCTTAGTGCAGATATTCACTCAACACAGAGTTTACACTGGAAGGCCAGAAACGCTCTCAAATGCACTTTCAGAGTCCAAAATTGATTCTCGCTGCAGATATTCACTCAACACACAGTTTTCACTGAAAGGCCAGAAATGCTCTCAAATGCACTTTCGAGTCCAAAAAGTGATTTTAGTGCAGATATTCACTCAACACAGAATTTCCACTGGAAGGCCAGAAACGCTCTCAAATGAACTTTCGAGTCCAAAAAGTCATTCTTAGTGCAGATATTCACTCAACACATAGTTTCCACTGAAAGGCCGGAAACGCTCTCAAATGCACTTTCAGAGTCCAAAAAGTGATTCTCACTGCAGATATTCACTCCACACAGAGTTTCCAGTAGAAGGCCAGTAGCGCTCTCAAATGAACTTTTGGAGTCCAAAAAGTGATTCATACCGCAGATATTCACTCAACACAGAGTTTTCACTGAAGGCCAGAAACGCTCTCAAATGCACTTTCAGAGTCCAAAAAGTGAATCTTACTGCAGATATTCACTCAACACAGAGTTTCCACTGGAAGGCCAGAAACGCTCTCAAATGCACTTTCAGAGTCCAAAAAGTGATTTTTAGTGCAGATATTCACTCAACACAGAGTTTCCACTGGAAGGCCAGAAACTCTCTCAAATGCACTTTCAAAGGCCAAAAATTGATTCTCACTGCAGATATTCACTCAACACACAGTTTTCACTGGAAGGCCAGAAACGCTCTCAAATGAACTTTCAGAGTCCAAAAAAGTGATTCTTAGTGCAGATATTCACTCAACACAGATTTTCCACTGGAAGGCCAGAAACGCTCTCAACTGCACTCTCAGAGTCCAAAAAAGTGATTCTCACTGCAGATATTCACTCAACACAGAGTTTTCACAAGTAGGCCAGAAACGCTCTCAAATGCACTTTCAGAGTCCAAAAGTGATGCTTAGTGCAGATATTCACTCAACACAGAGTTTTCACTGGAAGGCCAGAAACGCTCTCAAATGCACTTTCAGAGTCCAAAAAGTGATACTTAGTGCATATATTCACTCAACACAGAGTTTCACTGGAAGGCCAGAAACGCTCTCAAATGCACTTTCTGAGACCAAAAAGTGATTCTTAGTATAGATATTCACTCAACAGAGAGTTTCCACCAGAAGGCCAGAAACGCTCTCAAATGCACTTTCAGAGTCCCAAAACGTGATTCTCAGCGCAGTTATTCACTCAACACAGAGTTTACAGTAGATGGCCAGAAACGCTCTCAAATGCACTTTCAGAGTCCAAAAATTGATTCTCACTGCAGATATTCACTCAACACAGAGTTTTCACTGGAAGGCCAGAAACGCTCTCAAATGCACTTTCAGAGTCCAAAAAAGTGATACTTAGTACAGATATTCACTCAACACATACTTTACAGTAGATGGCCAGAAACGCTCTCAAATGCACTTTCAGAGTCCAAAAAAGTGATTTTTAGTGCAGATATTCACTCAACACAGAGTTTCCACTGGAAGGCCAGAAACGCTGTCAAATGCACTTTCTGAGACCAAAAAAGTGATTCTTAGTGCAGATATTCACTCAACAGAGAGTTTCCACTGAAGGCCAGAAACGCTCTCAAATGCACTTTCAGAGTCCCAAAACGTGATTCTCAGCGCAGATATTCACTCAACACAGAGTTTACAGTAGATGGCCAGAAACGCTCTCAAATGCACTATAAGAGTCCAAAAAAGTGATTCTTAGTGCAGATATTCACTCAACACAGAGTTTACACTGGAAGGCCAGAAACGCTCTCAAATGCACTTTCAGAGTCCAAAAATTGATTCTCACTGCAGATATTCACTCAACACAGAGTTTCCACTGGAAGGCCAGAAACGCTCTCAAATGCACTTTCAGAGTCCAAAAAAGTGATTTTTAGTGCAGATATTCACTCAACACAGAGTTTCCACTGAAAGGCCAGAAACGCTCTCAAATGCACTTTCAGAGTCCAAAAAGTGATTCTCAGTGCAGATATTCACTCCACACAGAGTTTCCAGTAGAAGGCCAGTAACGCTCTCAAATGAACTTTTGGAGTCCAAAAAGTGATTCTTACTGCAGATATTCACTGAACACAGAGTTTTCACTGGAAGGCCAGAAACGCTCTCAAATGCACTTTCAGAGTCCAAAAAGTGATTATTAGTGCAGATATTCACTCAACACAGAGTTTCCACAAGAAGGCCAAAAACGCTCTCAAAGGCACTTTCAGAGTCCAAAAAGTGATTCTTAGTGCAGATATTCACTCAACACATAGTTTACAATAGATGGCCAGAAACGCTCTCAAATGCACTTTCAGAGTCCAAATGAGTGATACTTAGTGCAGATATTCACTCAACACAGAGTTTCCACTGGAAGGCCAGAAACGATCTCAAATGAACATTCGAGTCCAAAAAGTGATTCTTAGTGCAGATATTCGTTCAACACAGAGTTTCCACTGGAAGGCCAGAAACGCTCTCAAATGCACTTTCTGAGACCAAAAAGTGATTCTTAGTACAGATATTCACTCAACAGAGAGTTTCCACTGAAGGCCAGAAACGCTCTCAAATGCACTTTCAGAGTCCCAAAAAGTGATTCTTAGCGCAGTTATTCACTCAACACAGAGTTTACAGTAGATGGCCAGAAACGCTCTCAACTGCACTTTCAGAGTCCAAAAAAGTGAATCTTACTGCAGATATTCACTCAACACAGATTTTCCACTGGAAGGCCAGAAACGCTCTCAAATGCACTCTCAGAGTCCAAAAAAGTGATTCTCACTGCAGATATTCACTCAACACAGAGTTTTCACAAGAAGGCCAGAAACGCTCTCAAATGCACTTTCAGAGTCCAAAAAAGTGATGCTTAGTGCAGATATTCACTCAACACACAGTTTTCACTGGAAGGCCAGAAACGCTCTCAAATGCACTTTCAGAGTCCAAAAAAGTGATACTTAGTGCAGATATTCACTCAATACAGAGTTTCCACTGGAAGGCAAGAAACGCTCTCAAATGCACTTTCTGAGACCAAAAAAGTGATTCTTAGTACAGATATTCACTCAACAGAGAGTTTCCACCAGAAGGCCAGAAACGCTCTCAAATGCACTTTCAGAGTCCCAACACGTGATTCTCAGCGCAGTTATTCACTCAACACAGAGTTTACAATAGATGGCCAGAAACGCTCTCAAATGCACTTTCAGAGTCCAAAAAAGTGAATCTTACTGCAGATATTCACTCCACACAGAGTTTCCACTGGAAGACCAGAAACGCTCTCAAATGCACTATAAGAGTCCAAAAAAGTGATTTTTAGTGCAGATATTCACTCAACACAGAGTTTCCACTGGAAGGCCAGAAACTCTCTCAAATGACTTTCAGAGGCCAAAAATTGATTCTCACTGCAGATATTCAGTCAACAAAGAGTTTTCACTGGAAGGCCAGAAACGTTCTCAAATGCACTTTCAGAGTCCAAAAAAGTGATTTTTAGTGCAGATATTCGTTCAGCACAGTTTCCACTGAAAGGCTAGGAACGCTCTCAAATGCACTTTCAGAGCCAAAAAAGTGTTTCTTAATGCAGATATTCAGTCAACACAGAGCTTCCACAAGAAGGCCAGAAACTCTCTCAGAAGCACTTTCTGAGTCCAAAAAAGTGATTCTTAGTGCAGATATTCACTCAACACAGAGTTTACAGTAGATGGCCAGAAACGCTCTCAAATGCACTTTCAGAGTCCAAAAAAGTGATTTTTAGTGCAGATATTCACTCAACACAGAGTTTCCACTGGAAGGCCAGAAAAGCTCTCAAAAGCACTTTCTGAGTTCAAAACAGGATTCTTACTGCAGATATTCACTCAACACAGAGTTTCCACTGGAAGGCCAGAAACGCTCTCAAATGCACTTTCAGAGTCCAAAAAAGTGATTGTTAGTGCAGATATTCACTCCACACAGAGTTTCCAGTAGAAGGCCAGTAACGCTCTCGAATGAACTTTTGGAGTCCAAAAAGTGATTCTTACCGCAGATATTCACTCAACACAGAGTGTTCACTGGAAGGCCAGAAATGCTCTCAAATGAACTTTCGGAGTCCAAAAAAGTGATTCTTAGTGCAGATATTCACTCAACACAGAGTTTCCACTGAAAGGCCATAAACGCTCTCAAATGCACATTCAGACTCCAAAAAGTGATTCTCACTGCAGATATTCACTCAACACAGAGTTTCCACTGGAAGGCCAGAAACGCTCTCAAATGCACTTTCAGAATCCAAAAAAGTGATTCTTTGTGCAGATATTCACTCAACACAGAGTGTTCACTGGAAGGCCAGAAACGCTCTCAAATGCACTTTCAGAGTCCAAATGAGTGATGCTTAGTGCAGATATTCACTCAACACAGAGTTTCCAGGAGAAGGCCAGAAACGCTCTCAAATGCACTTTCTGAGTTCAAAACAGGGATTCTTACTGCAGATATTCACTCAAAACAGAGTTTCCAGGAGAATGCTAGGAACGCTCTCAAATGCATTTTCAGGGTCCAAAAAGTGAATGTTAGTGCAGATATTCACTCAACACAGAGTTTCCACTGGAAGGCCAGAAACGCTCTCAAATGAACATTCGGAGATCAAAAAGTGATTCTTAGTGAGATATTCACTCAACACAGAGTTTACACTGAAAGGCTAGAAACGCTCTCAAATGCACTTTCAGAGCCAAAAAGTGATTCTTAAAGCAGATATTCACTCAACACAGAGTTTCCACTGGAAGACCAGAAACTCTCTCATATGCACTTTCAGAGTCCAAAAATTGATTCTCACTGCAGATATTCACTCAACACAGAGTTTTCACTGGAAGGCCAGAAACGCTCTCAAATGCATTTTCAGAGTCCAAAAAAGTGATTGTTAGTGCAGATATTCACTCAACACAGAGTTTCCAGTAGAAGGCCAGAAACGCTCTCAAATGAACTTTTGGAGTCCAAAAAAGTGATTCTTACCGCAGATATTCACTCAACACAGAGTTTACACTGGATGGCCAGAAACGCTCTCAAATGCACTTTCAGAGTCCAAAAAAGTGATTTTTAGTGCAGATATTCACTCAACACAGAGTTTCCACTGGAAGGACAGAAACTCTCTCAAATGCACTTTCAAAGGCCAAAAATTGATTCTCACTGCAGATATTCAGTCAACAAAGAGTTTTCACTGGAAGGCCAGAAACGCTCTCAAAAGCACTTTCTGAGTCCAAAAAGTGATTCTTAGTGCAGATATTCACTCAACACAGAGTTTACAGTGGATGGCCAGAAACGCTCTCAAATGCACTTTCAGAGTCCAAAAAGTGATTTTTAGTGCAGATATTCACTCAACACAGAGTTTCCACTGGAAGGCCAGAAACGCTCTCAAATGAACTTTCAGAGTCCAAAAAGTGATTCTTAGTGCAGATATTCACTCAACACAGAGTTTCCACTGGAAGGCCAGAAACGCTCTCAAATGCACTTTCAGAGTCCAAAAAGTGATTCTTAGTGCAGATATTCACTCAACACAGAGTTTCCAGGAGAAGGCCAGAAACTCTCTCAAATGCACTTTCTGAGTTCAAAACAGGGATTCTTACTGCAGATATTCACTCAACACAGAGTTTCCAGGAGAATGCCAGAAACGCTCTCAAATGCACTTTCAGAGTCAAAAAGTGATTCTTAATGCAGATATTCAGTCAACACAGAGCTTCCACAAGAAGGCCAGAAACTCTCTCAAAAGCACTTTCTGAGTCCAAAAAGTGATTCTTAGTGCAGATATTCACTCAACACAGAGTTTACAGTAGATGGCCAGAAACGCTCTCAAATGCACTTTCAGAGTCCAAAAAGTGATTTTTAGTGCAGATATTCACTCAACACAGAGTTTCCACTGAAAGGCCAGAAACGCTCTCAAAATGCACATTCAGAGTCCAAAAAGTGATTCTCACTGCAGATATTCACTCAACACAGAGTTTTCACTGGAAGGCCAGAAACGCTCTCAAATGCATTTTCAGAGTCCAAAAAAGTGATTGTTAGTGCAGATATTCACTCAACACAGAGTTTCCAGTAGAAGGCCAGAAACGCTCTCAAATGAACTTTTGGAGTCCAAAAAGTTATTCTTACCGCAGATATTCACTCAACACAGATTTTCCACTGGAAGGCCAGAAACGCTCTCAAATGCACTTTCAGAATCCAAAAAGTGATTCTTTGTGCAGATATTCACTCAACACAGAGTGTTCACTGGAAGGCCAGAAACGCTCTCAAATGCACTTTCAGAATTCAAAACAGGGATTCTTACTGCAGATATTCACTCAACACAGAGTTTCCAGGAGAATGCTAGGAATGCTCTCAAATGCATTTTCAGGGTCCAAAAAAGTGAATGTTAGTGCAGATATTCACTCAACACAGAGTTTCCACTGGAAGGCCAGAAACGCTCTCAAATGAACATTCAGAGATCAAAAAGTGATTCTTAGTGAGATATTCACTTTACACAGAGTTTCCCCTGAAAGGCTAGGAACGCTCTGAAATGCACTTTCAGAGCCAAAAAAGTGATTCTTAATGCAGATATTCACTCAACACAGAGTTTCCACTGAAAGGCAAGAAACGCTCTCAAACGCACTTTCAGAGTCCAAAAAGTGATTCTCACTGCAGATATTCACTCAACACAGAGTTTTCACAGGAAGGCCAGTAACGCTCTCAAATGCACTTTCAGAGTCCAACAAATCATTTTCACTGCAGATATTCACTCAACACAGAGTTTTCACTGGAAGGCCAGAAATGCTCTCAAATGCATTTTCAGAGTCCAAAAAATTGATTCTTAGTGCAGATATTCACTCAACACAGAGTTTCCAGTAGAAGGCCAGAAACGCTCTCAAATGAACTTTTAGAGTCCAAAAAGTGATTCTTACTGCAGATATTCACTCAACACAGAGTTTTCACTGGAAGGCCAGAAACAATCTCAAAAGCACTTTCAGAGTCCAAAAAAATGATTCTTAGTGCAGATATTCACTCAACACAGAGTTTACACTGGAAGTCCAGAAACGCTCTCAAATGCACTTTCAGAGTCCCAACACATGATTCTCAGCGCAGTTATTCACTCAACACAGAGTTTACAGTAGATGGCCAGAAACGCTCTCAAATGCACTTTCAGAGTCCAAAAAGTGAATCTTACTGCAGATATTCACTCAACCCAGAGTTTCCACTGGAAGGCCAGAAACGCTCTCAAATGCACTATAAGAGTCCAAAAAAGTGATTTTTAGTGCAAATATTCACTCAACACAGAGTTTCCACTGGAAGGCCAGAAACGCTATCAAATGAACTTTCGGAGTCCAAAAAAGTGATTCTTAGTGCAGATATTCATTCAACACAGAGTTTCCACTGAAAGGCTAGGAACGCTCTGAAATGCACTTTCAGAGCCAAAAAAGTGATTCTTAATGCAGATATTCACTCAACACAGAGTTTCCACTGGAAGGCCAGAAACTCTCTCAAATGCACTTTCAGAGGCCAAAAATTGATTCTCACTGCAGATATTCAGTCAACAAAGAGTTTTCACTGGAAGGCCAGAAACTCTCTCAGAAGCACTTTCAGAGTCCAAAAAAGTGATTCTTAGTGCAGATATTCACTCAACACAGAGTTTACAGTAGATGGCCAGAAACGCTCTCAAATGCACTTTCAGAGTCCAAAAAAGTGATTTTTAGTGCAGATATTCACTCAACACAGAGTTTCCACTGGAAGGCCAGAAACGCTCTCAGAAGCACTTTCTGAGTTCAAAACAAGGATTCTTACTGCAGATATTCACTCAACACAGAGGTTCCACTGGAAGGCCAGAAACGCTCTCGAATGCACTTTCAGAGTCCAAAAAGTGATTGTTAGTGCAGATATTCACTCAACACAGAGTTTCCAGGAGAAGGCCAGAAACTCTCTCAGAAGCACTTTCTGAGTTCAAAACAGGGATTCTTACTGCAGATATTCACTCAAAACAGAGTTTCCAGGAGAATGCTAGGAACGCTCTCAAATGCATTTTCAGGGTCCAAAAAAGTGAATGTTAGTGCAGATATTCACTCAACACAGAGTTTCCACTGGAAGGCCAGAAACGCTCTCAAATGAACATTCGAGATCAAAAAGTGATTCTTAGTGAGATATTCGTTCAACACAGAGTTTACACTGAAAGGCTAGGAACGCTCTCAAATGCACTTTCAGAGCCAAAAAAGTGAATCTTAATGCAGATATTCAGTCAACACAGAGCTTCCACAAGAAGGCCAGAAACTCTCTCAGAAGCACTTTCTGAGTCCAAAAAGTGATTTTTAGTGCAGATATTCACTCAACACAGAGTTTACAGTAGATGGCCAGAAACGCTCTCAAATGCACTTTCAGAGTCCAAAAAGTGATTTTTAGTGCAGATATTCACTCAACACAGAGTTTCCACTGGAAGGCCAGAAACGCTCTCAAATGCACTTTCAGAATCCAAAAAGTGATTCTTCGTGGAGATATTCACTCAACACAGAGTGTTCACTGGAAGGCCAGAAACGCTCTCAAATGAACTTTCAGAGTCCAAAAAGTGATTGTTAGTGCAGATATTCACTCAACACAGAGTTTCCACTGAAAGGCCAGAAACGCTCTCAAATGCACATTCAGAGTCCAAAAGAGTGATTCTCACTGCAGATATTCACTCAACACAGAGTTTTCACTGGAAGGCCAGAAACGCTCAAATGCAAATGCACTTTCAGAGTCCAAAACAGAGTTGATTCTCACTGCAGATATTCACTCAACACAGAGTTTTCACTGGAAGGCCAGAAACGCTCTCAAATGCATTTTCAGAGTCCAAAAAGTGATTGTTAGTGCAGATATTCACTCAACACAGAGTTTCCAGTAGAAGGCCAGAAAACGCTCTCAAATGAACTTTTGGAGTCCAAAAAGTGATTCTTACTGCAGATATTCACTCAACACAGATTTTCCACTGGAAGGCCAGAAACGCTCTCAAATGTACTTTCAGAGCCAAAAAAGTGAATGTTAGTGCAGATATTCACTCAACACAGAGTTTTCACAGGAAGGCCAGTAACGCTCTCAAATGCACTTTCAGAGTCCAACAATTCATTTTCACTGCAGATATTCACTCAACACAGAGTTTCCAGTAGAAGGCCAGAAACGCTCTCAAATGAACTTTTGGCGTCCAAAAAAGTGATTCTTAATGCAGGTATTCACTCAACACAGAGTTTCTACTGGAAGGCCAGAAACTCTCTCAAATGCACTTTCAGAGGCCAAAAATTGATTCTCACTGCAGATATTCAGTCAACAAAGAGTTTTCACTGGAAGGCCAGAAACGCTATCAAATGCACTTTCGGAGTCCAAAAAAGTGATTTTTAGTGCAGATATTCACTCAACACAGAGTTTCCACTGGAAGACCAGAAACGCTCTCAAATGCACTTTCAGAGTCCAAAAAAGTGATTTTTAGTGCAGATATTCGTTCAGCACAGAGTTTCCACTGAAAGGCTAGGAACGCTCTCAAATGCACTTTCAGAGCCAAAAAAGTGATTCTTAATGCAGATATTCAGTGAACACAGAGCTTCCAGAAGAAGGCCAGAAACTCTCTCAGAAGCACTTTCTGAGTCCAAAAAAGTGATTCTTAGTGCAGATATTCACTCAACACAGAGTTTACAGTAGATGGCCAGAAACGCTCTCAAATGCACTTTCAGAGTCCAAAAAAGTGATTTTTAGTGCAGATATTCACTCAACACAGAGTTTCCACTGGAAGGCTAGAAACGCTCTCAGAAGCACTTTCTGAGTCAAAACAAGGATTCTTACTGCAGATATTCACTCAACACAGAGGTTCCACTGGAAGGCCAGAAACGCTCTCGAATGCACTTTCAGAGTCCAAAAAAGTGATTGTTAGTGCAGATATTCACTCAACACAGAGTTTCCAGGAGAAGGCCAGAAACTCTCTCAGAAGCACTTTCTGAGTCCAAAAAAGTGATTCTTAGTACAGATATTCACTCAACACAGAGTTTACAGTAGATGGCCAGAAACGCTCTCAAATGCACTTTCAGAGTCCAAAAAAGTGATTTTTAGTGCAGATATTCAGTCAACACAGAGTTTCCACTGGAAGGCCAGAAACGCTCTCAAATGCACTTTCAGAGTCCCAACACGTGATTCTCAGCGCAGTTATTCACTCAACACAGAGTTTACAGTAGATGGCCAGAAACGCTATCAAATGCACTTTCAGGGTCCAAAAAAGTGAATGTTAGTGCAGATATTCACTCAACACAGAGTTTCCACTGAAAGGCCAGAAACGCTCTCAAATGAACATTCGGAGATCAAAAAGTGATTCTTAGTGAGATATTCGTTCAACACAGAGTTTACACTGAAAGGCTAGGAACGCTCTCAAATGCACTTTCAGAGCCAAAAAAGTGATTCTTAATGCAGATATTCAGTCAACACAGAGCTTCCACAAGAAGGCCAGAAACTCTCTCAGAAGCACTTTCTGAGTCCAAAAAAGTGATTCTTAGTGCAGATATTCACTCAACACAGAGTTTACAGTAGATGGCCAGAAACGCTCTCAAATGCACTTTCAGAGTCCAAAAATTGATTCTCACTGCAGATATTCACTCAACACACAGTTTTCACTGGAAGGCCAGAAACGCTCTCAAATGCATTTTCAGAGTCCAAAAAAGTGATTCTTCATGCAGATATTCACTCAACACAGAGTGTTCACTGGAAGGCCAGAAACGCTCTCAAATGCACTTTCAGAGTCCAAATTAGTGATACTTAGTGCAGATATTCACTCAACACAGAGTTTCCAGGAGAAGGCCAGAAACTCTCTCAGAAGCACTTTCTGAGTTCAAAACAGGGATTCTTACTGCAGATATTCACTCAACACAGAGTTTCCAGGAGAATGCTAGGAACGCTCTCAAATGCATTTTCAGGGTCCAAAAAAGTGAATGTTAGTGCAGATATTCACTCAACACAGAGTTTCCACTGGAAGGCCAGAAACGCTCTCAAATGAACATTCGGAGATCAAAAAAGTGATTCTTAGTGAGATATTCGTTCAACACAGAGTTTCCCCTGAAAGGCTAGGAACGCTCTCAAATGCACTTTCAGAGCCAAAAAAGTGATTCTTAATGCAGATATTCACTCAACACAGAGTTTCCACTGAAAGGCCAGAAACGCTCTCAAACGCACTTTCAGAGTCCAAAAAAGTGATTCTCACTGCAGATATTCACTCAACACAGAGTTTTCACAGGAAGGCCAGTAACGCTCTCAAATGCACTTTCAGAGTCCAACAATTCATTTTCACTGCAGATATTCACTCAACACAGAGTTTTCACTGGAAGGCCAGAAACGCTCTCAAATGCATTTTCAGAGTGCAAAAAATTGATTCTTAGTGCAGATATTCACTCAACACAGAGTTTCCAGTAGAAGGCCAGAAACGCTCTCAAATGAACTTTCAGAGTCCAAAAATTGATTCTTACTGCAGATATTCACTCAACACAGAGTTTTCACTGGAAGGCCAGAAACAATCTCAAAAGCACTTTCAGAGTCCAAAAAAATGATTCTTAGTGCAGATATTCACTCAACACAGAGTTTACACTGGAAGTCCAGAAACGCTCTCAAATGCACTTTCTGAGTTCAAAAATTGATTCTCACTGCAGATATTCACTCAACACAGAGTTTTCACTGGAAGGCCAGAAACGCTCTCAAATGCACTTTCAGAGTCCAAAAAGTGATTTTTAGTGCAGATATTCACTCAACACAGAGTTTCCACTGGAAGGCCAGAAACGCTCTCAAATGAACTTTCGGAGTCCAAAAAATTGATTCTTAGTTCAGATATTCACTCAACACAGATTTTCCACTGAAAGGCCAGAATCGCTCTCAAATGCACTTTCAGAGTCCAAAAGATTGATTCTCAGTGCAGATATTCACTCAACACAGAGTTTTCACTGAAAGGCCAGAAACGCTCTCAAATGCACTTTCAGAGTCCAAAAATTGATTCTCACTGCAGATATTCACTCAACACAGAGTTTTCACTGGAAGGCCAGAAACGCTCTCAAATGCACTTTCAGAGTCCAAAAAAGTGATACTTAGTGCAGATATTCACTCAACACAGATTTTCCACTGGAAGGCCAGAAACGCTCTCAAATGCACTTTCTGAGACCAAAAAAGTGATTCTTAGTACAGATATTCACTCAACAGAGAGTTTCCACCAGAAGGCCAGAAACGCTCTCAAATGCACTTTCAGAGTCCCAACACATGATTCTCAGCGCAGTTATTCACTCAACACAGAGTTTACAGTAGATGGCCAGAAACGCTCTCAAATGCACTTTCAGAGTCCCAAAAAGTGAATCTTACTGCAGATATTCACTCAACACAGAGTTTCCACTGGAAGGCCAGAAACGCTCTCAAATGCACTATAAGAGTCCAAAAAAGTGATTTTTAGTGCAGATATTCACTCAACACAGAGTTTCAAATGAACTGGAAAAAAGTGCCAGAATATTCACTCAACACAGAGCTCAAATGAGAAACTTCTCAAAGTCCAAAAAGTGATTCTTAGTGCAGATATTCACTCAACACAGAGTTTCCACTGAAAGGCCAGAAACGCTCTCAAATGCACTTTCAGAGCCAAAAGTGATTCTTAGTGCAGATATTCACTCAACACAGAGTGTTCACTGGAAGGCCAGAAACGCTCTCAAATGCACTTTCTGGTCCAAAAAGTGATTCTTAGTGCAGATATTCACTCAACACAGAGTTTCCACTGAAAGGCCAGAAACGCTCTCAAATGCACATTCAGAGTCCAAAGAGTGATTCTCACTGCAGATATTCACTCAACACAGAGTTTTCACTGGAAGGCCAGAAACGCTCTCAAATGCACTTTCAGAGTCCAAAATTGATTCTCACTGCAGATATTCACTCAACACACAGTTTTCACTGGAAGGCCAGAAACGCTCTCAAATGCATTTTCAGAGTCCAAAAAGTGATTGTTAGTGCAGATATTCACTCCACACAGAGTTTCCAGTAGAAGGCCAGTAATGCTCTCAAATGAACTTTTGGAGTCCAAAAAAGTGATTCTTACCGCAGATATTCACTCAACACAGATTTTCCACTGGAAGGCCAGAAACGCTCTCAAATGCACTTTCAGAATCCAAAAAAGTGATTCTTCGTGCAGATATTCACTCAACACAGAGTGTTCACTGGAAGGCCAGAAACGCTCTCAAATGCACTTTCAGAGTCCAAATGAGTGATACTTAGTGCAGATATTCACTCAACACAGAGTTTCCAGGAGAAGGCCAGAAACTCTCTCAGAAGCACTTTCTGAGTTCAAAACAGGGATTCTTACTGCAGATATTCATTCAACACAGAGTTTCCAGGAGAATGCTAGGAACGCTCTCAAATGCATTTTCAGGGTCCAAAAAAGTGAATGTTAGTGCAGATATTCACTCAACACAGAGTTTCCACTGGAAGGCCAGAAACGCTCTCAAATGAACATTCGGACATCAAAAAAGTGATTCTTAGTGAGATATTCGTTCAACACAGAGTTTCCCCTGAAAGGCTAGGAACGCTCTCAAATGCACTTTCAGAGCCAAAAAAGTGATTCTTAATGCAGATATTCACTCAACACAGAGTTTCCACTGAAAGGCCAGAAACGCTCTCAAATGCACTTTCAGAATCCAACAATTCATTTTCACTGCAGATATTCACTCAACACAGAGTTTTCACTGGAAGGCCAGAAACGCTCTCAAATGCATTTTCAGAGTCCAAAAAATTGATTCTTAGTGCAGATATTCACTCAACACAGAGTTTCCAGTAGAAGGCCAGAAACGCTATCAAATGAACTTTTGGCGTCCAAAAAAATGATTCTTACTGCAGATATTCACTCAACACAGAGTTTTCACTGGAAGGCCAGAAACAATCTCAAAAGCACTTTCAGAGTCCAAAAAAATGATTCTTAGTGCAGATATTCACTCAACACAGAGTTTACACTGGAAGGCCAGAAACGCTCTCAAATGCACTTTCTGAGTTCAAAAATTGATTCTCACTGCAGATATTCACTCAACACAGAGTTTCACTGGAAGGCCAGAAACGCTCTCAAATGCACTTTCAGAGTCCAAAAAGTGATTTTTAGTGCAGATATTCACTCAACACAGAGTTTCCACTGGAAGGCCAGAAACGCTCTCAAATGAACTTTCAGAGTCCAAAAAGTGATTCTTAGTGCAGATATTCACTCAACACAGAGTTTCCACTGAAAGGCCAGAAACGCTCTCAAATGCACTTTCAGAGTCCAAAAAGTGATTCTCACTGCAGATATTCACTCAACACAGAGTTTTCACTGGAAGGCCAGAATCGCTCTCAAATGCACTTTCAGAGTCCAAAAGTGATTCTCAGTGCAGATATTCACTCAACACAGAGTTTCCACTGAAAGGCCAGAAACGCTCTCAAATGCACTTTCAGAGTCCAAAAATTGATTCTCACTGCAGATATTCACTCAACACAGAGTTTTCACTGGAAGGCCAGAAACGCTCTCAAATGCACTTTCAGAGTCCAAAAAAGTGATTCTTAGTGCAGATATTCACTCAACACAGAGTTTCCACTGGAAGGCCAGAAACGCTCTCAAATGCACTTTCAGAGTCCAAAAAATGATTCTTACTGCAGATATTCACTCAACACAGAGTTTCCAACAGAAGGCCAGAAACGCTCTCAAATGCACTTTCAGAGTCCCAAAAATGATTCTCAGCGCAGATATTCACTCAACACAGAGTTTACACTGGAAGGCCAGAAACGCTCTCAAATGCACTTTCAGAGTCCAAAAAATGATTCTTGCTGCAGATATTCACTCAACACAGAGTTTTCACTGGAAGGCCAGAAACGCTCTCAAATGCACTTTCAGAGTCCAAAAAGTGATTTTTAGTGCAGATATTCACTCAACACAGAGTTTCCACTGGAAGGCCAGAAACGCTCTCAAATGAACTTTCTGGAGTCCAAAAAGTGATTCTTACTGCAGATATTCACTCAACACAGATTTTCCACTGGAAGGCCAGAACGCTCTCAAATGCACTTTCAGAATCCAAAAAGTGATTCTTTGTGCAGATATTCACTCAACACAGAGTTTTCACTGGAAGGCCAGAAACGCTCTCAAATGCACTTTCAGAGTCCAAAAATTGATTCTTAGTGCAGATATTCACTCAACACAGAGTTTCCAGGAAAGGCCAGAAACTCTCTCAAATGCACTTTCAGAGTTCAAAACAGTGATTCTTACTGCAGATATTCACTCAACACAGAGTTTCCAGGAGAATGCCAGAAACGCTCTCAAATGCATTTTCAGAGTCCAAAAAGTGAATGTTAGTGCAGATATTCACTCAACACAGAGTTTCCACTGGAAGGCCAGAAACGCTCTCAAATGAACATTCAGACATCAAAAAAGTGATTCTTAGTGAGATATTCACTCAACACAGAGTTTCCACTGAAAGGCTAGAAACGCTCTCAAATGCACTTTCAGAGCCAAAAAAGTGATTCTTAATGCAGATATTCACTCAACACAGAGTTTCCACTGAAAGGCCAGAAACGCTCTCAAATGCACTTTCAGAGTCCAACAATTCATTTTCACTGCAGATATTCACTCAACACAGAGTTTTCACTGGAAGGCCAGAAACGCTCTCAAATGCATTTTCAGAGTCCAAAAAATTGATTCTTAGTGCAGATATTCACTCAACACAGAGTTTCCAGTAGAAGGCCAGAAACGCTCTCAAATGAACTTTTGGCGTCCAAAAAAGTGATTCTTACTGCAGATATTCACTCAACACAGAGTTTTCACTGGAAGGCCAGAAACAATCTCAAAAGCACTTTCAGAGTCCAAAAAAATGATTCTTAGTGCAGATATTCACTCAACACAGAGTTTACACTGGAAGTCCAGAAACGCTCTCAAATGCACTTTCTGAGTTCAAAAATTGATTCTCACTGCAGATATTCACTCAACACACAGTTTTCACTGGAAGGCCAGAAACGCTCTCAAATGCACTTTCGGAGTCCAAAAAAGTGATTTTTAGTGCAGATATTCACTCAACACAGAGTTTCCACTGGAAGGCCAGAAACGCTCTCAAATACCCTTTCAGAGTCCAAAAAAGTGATTCTTATTGCAGATATTCGTTCAACACAGAGTTTCCACTGAAAGGCTAGGAACGCTCTGAAATGCACTTTCAGAGCCAAAAAAGTGATTCTTCGTGCAGATATTCACTCAACACAGAGTTTTCACTGGAAGGCCAGAAACGCTCTCAAATGAACTTTCAGTGTCCAAAAAGTGATTCTTAGTGCAGATATTCACTCAACACAGAGTTTCCACTGAAAGGCCAGAAACGCTCTCAAATGCACATTCAGAGTCCAAAAGAGTGATTCTCACTGCAGATATTCACTCAACACAGAGTTTTCACTGGAAGGCCAGAAACGCTCTCAAATGCACTTTCAGAGTCCAAAAATTGATTCTCACTGCAGATATTCACTCAACACAGAGTTTTCACTGGAAGGCCAGAAACGCTCTCAAATGTATTTTCAGAGTCCAAAAAGTGATTGTTAGTGCAGATATTCACTCAACACAGAGTTTCCAGTAGAAGGCCAGAAACGCTCTCGAATGAACTTTTGGAGTCCAAAAAGTGATTCTTACCGCAGATATTCACTCAACACAGAGTTTTCCACTGGAAGGCCAGAAACGCTCTCAAATGCACTTTCAGAATCCAAAAAAGTGATTCTTCGTGCAGATATTCACTCAACACAGAGTGTTCACTGGAAGGCCAGAAACGCTCTCAAATGCACTTTCAGAGTCCAAATGAGTGATACTTAGTGCAGATATTCACTCAACACAGAGTTTCCAGGAGAAGGCCAGAAACTCTCTCAGAAGCACTTTCTGAGTTCAAAACAGGGATTCTTACTGCAGATATTCACTCAACACAGAGTTTCCAGGAGAATGCTAGGAACGCTCTCAAATGCATTTTCAGGGTCCAAAAAAGTGAATGTTAGTGCAGATATTCACTCAACACAGAGTTTCCACTGGAAGGCCAGAAACGCTCTCAAATGAACATTCGGACATCAAAAAAGTGATTCTTAGTGAGATATTCGTTCAACACAGAGTTTCCCCTGAAAGGCTAGGAACGCTCTCAAATGCACTTTCAGAGCCAAAAAAGTGATTCTTAATGCAGATATTCACTCAACACAGAGTTTCCACTGAAAGGCCAGAAACGCTCTCAAATGCACTTTCAGAGTCCAACAATTCATTTTCACTGCAGATATTCACTCAACACAGAGTTTTCACTGGAAGGCCAGAAACGCTCTCAAATGCATTTTCAGAGTCCAAAAAATTGATTCTTAGTGCAGATATTCACTCAACACAGAGTTTCCAGTAGAAGGCCAGAAACGCTCTCAAATGAACTTTTAAGCGTCCAAAAATGATTCTTACTGCAGATATTCACTCAACACAGAGTTTTCACTGGAAGGCCAGAAACAATCTCAAAAGCACTTTCAGAGTCCAAAAAAATGATTCTTAGTGCAGATATTCACTCAACACAGAGTTTACACTGGAAGTCCAGAAACGCTCTCAAATGCACTTTCTGAGTTCAAAAATTGATTCTCACTGCAGATATTCACTCAACACAGTTTTCACTGGAAGGCCAGAAACGCTCTCAAATGCACTTTCTGAGTCCAAAAAAGTGATTTTTAGTGCAGATATTCACTCAACACAGAGTTTCCACTGGAAGGCCAGAAACGCTCTCAAATGAACTTTCGGAGTCCAAAAAATTGATTCTTAGTGCAGATATTCACTCAACACAGATTTTCCACTGAAAGGCCAGAATCGCTCTCAAATGCACTTTCAGAGTCCAAAAAGTGATTCTCACTGCAGATATTCACTCAACACAGAGTTTTCACTGAAAGGCCAGAATCGCTCTCAAATGCACTTTCAGAGTCCAAAAAAGTGATTCTCACTGCAGATATTCACTCAACACAGAGTTTTCACTGAAAGGCCAGAAACGCTCTCAAATGCACTTTCAGAGTCCAAAATTGATTCTCACTGCAGATATTCACTCAACACAGAGTTTTCACTGGAAGGCCAGAAACGCTCTCAAATGCACTTTCAGAGTCCAAAAAAGTGATACTTAGTGCAGATATTCACTCAACACAGATTTTCCACTGGAAGGCCAGAAACGCTCTCAAATGCACTTTCTGAGACCAAAAAAGTGATTCTTAGTACAGATATTCACTCAACAGAGAGTTTCCACCAGAAGGCCAGAAACGCTCTCAAATGCACTTTCAGAGTCCCAACACATGATTCTCAGCGCAGTTATTCACTCAACACAGAGTTTACAGTAGAAGGCCAGAAACGCTCTCAAATGCACTTTCAGAGTCCCAAAAAGTGAATCTTACTGCAGATATTCACTCAACACAGAGTTTCCACTGGAAGGCCAGAAACGCTCTCAAATGCACTATAAGAGTCCAAAAAAGTGATTTTTAGTGCAGATATTCACTCAACACAGAGTTTCCACTGGAAGGCCAGAAACGCTATCAAATGAACTTTCGGAGTCCAAAAAAGTGATTCTTAGTGCAGATATTCGTTCAACACAGAGTTTCCACTGAAAGGCTAGGAACGCTCTGAAATGCACTTTCAGAGCCAAAAAAGTGATTCTTCGTGCAGATATTCACTCAACACAGAGTGTTCACTGGAAGGCCAGAAACGCTCTCAAATGAACTTTAAGTGGTCCAAAAAGTGATTCTTAGTGCAGATATTCACTCAACACAGAGTTTCCACTGAAAGGCCAGAAACGCTCTCAAATGCACATTCAGAGTCCAAAAGAGTGATTCTCACTGCAGATATTCACTCAACACAGAGTTTTCACTGGAAGGCCAGAAACGGTCTCAAATGCACTTTCAGAGTCCAAAAATTGATTCTCACTGCAGATATTCACTCAACACACAGTTTTCACTGGAAGGCCAGAAACGCTCTCAAATGCATTTTCAGTGTCCAAAAAAGTGATTGTTAGTGCAGATATTCACTCCACACAGAGTTTCCAGTAGAAGGCCAGTAACGCTCTCGAATGAACTTTTGGAGTCCAAAAAAGTGATTCTTAATGCAGATATTCACTCAACACAGAGTTTCCACTGAAGGCCAGAAGCGCTCTCAAATGCACTTTCAGAGTCAACAATTCATTTTC